>JABWTJ010001378.1:0-68859 GCA_016801875.1 Solanum sitiens
TCTGAAAATTCATATATATAGAATAATTTTTGCTTGATGTTCAATACAGTTTAATAGTTGTTAAAATTGAATTTTATTCTTTCAGATTTTGAATTTTTCTGGAAAAAACATTGTATTGTATGCAATGGCTGACTCGATCAGGATTACTAGAGGTATACACAACAATATTCAAATTTTATCGAAATTTCCCTCATTTGATTTGTGCATTACTCAAGGATCGATCAAAAATGTTGGATCTGCGGCTAAAATGGCACAAGAGTCTAAAATGGCTCAAGAGAGCTCTTCCAAAAAAAGAAAAGTGTTGTGTTCTAAAACCCCTAATGATCAACGAGAAGATCGAAGTGATGAAGTATTACCTTTTGATGATGAAGAGGCATTCAATTATTAATGAAATAATATTCTATGTTATGTCTATTGGTTTTTTTTGTGATTGTATGTTTAAACAAGGGAGTTTCCAGTGATACTAATTTCATTCACATGACAGATTCACTACACTTATAGTGATTGAAAATCAAGTTTCATTTGATGTCCTGAAATAATTTTCGTCCTGCATAATCCTCCATAATCTTAAGAAAATATTAATGAATATTAGAGAAAAAAAGACGATTGTATCTTGTCAATATTTATTACATTAAAGTTAACAAGAATAGAGAAACTTTAGAATGGTTTAATAGCATGAAGATAATTTTGTTGTTTATGGCCCCGAAATTAGTTATTCGGCATTCGATATCACATATTTTCTTTATGTATTTCAATTTATTAGATTTTTCTCAAACTGTATTCTATTAGCCAATATATTTTCCCATATTTAGCTGTATACTTATATTAGATTTTTGTATAATATAGTTATATTTTTTCAGCATCTTTATGCATTCAAATTTTAATAGATTTATAGTATGAATTTAGTATGTATCCTGTTATTTGTTTTTGGATGAGTTTAATTATATTTGTTTTTATAGACAAGGTATTCCAGTGGATATTTTGGATGCATCATGTCTACGGTCAAGATACGCTACACTTCTTTGGAATTATGATAAACAAAAGAATGATGCCGGAACAATAAGTGATAATGAAGCACCTCCACGACATAGCAGGATTAATGTATCACTGGAGGATATTGATACAATCCAAATAGATTAGTCGTTGTCTATTTTTTGGTGTGTCAATATACATTAGTTTTTATATTGCTATGAAACGATTTAACGGGTTTCAGATATTGTTTTTATTAATGTAGAAATATTGAAATGCTGGTTAAATCTTGTTAGTTTATATTAATTTTAATGTTTTAAAGTTGTGGGTTAATATTCAAGTGTTTTAGTCATTGTGCAGTTTATATGACAGTGTTATTTTGATCGATCTCTATGCTGCTTTTAGTTTATGAATTTGTGCTACATATTTTTCTCACCAAAAAGCCTATATGATACTCGTGGTAAGTGAGGTAAAAAGAGCAACTTATTTGTGTGTTTTGCTTAAGTATATGTTAGAAGCTTACCTGCAACACATATGCTTTTACCAACACATATATGATACTAAAACTAAAAAAATATCTGTAATGGTTATGTTTGTGACTAATATAAGTTCACACATACAATTTAGATAGAACAAATATAATATAATACCATGGATATGAATACATTTCGAGAGAAAACGGATACCCAAAAAAATTGTATGCTTTAAAATGTTACAGATGGATGTAATCCTGTTATTTTGTGATTCAACCAAAATATTAAAATACAAAATGAATTGTTGTAACAAAAAGCATATGTACTGAAATAGTATGTGCACTATTAAATTCAACTAAAAAAAATATAACAACACTTGATATTAAATTATAAATAAAATTAAATTTTGAATACAATTAACTGTAATATTTATGTTGGTGACATACAATTTAGATTGAACAAATATAATATAGTTTAAAATCATGTATATGAATACATTTCAAGATAAAACGTGTATAAAAACAATTGCCGAATTCGATTAGAATAATCTAGCAATTGTATGCATTCAAATGTTTATGATGGATGTAACACTTGATATCATATATTTATATAAAAGAGAATCCTAGGCCCGCCTACGTGGCGCCACCACAAGCAAGAATTTCCTTTTAAATTTATTTATTTCCAAAACTAGCCTTCCTTTTGCATGAAAAGATGTGACTTTTATGAAAAGTTGTGACTTTAATGAAGCGTTGGGATTTTTATTAAAAGTTGTCACTTTAATGAAGAGTTGCGACTTTTATCAGATGTTGTGACTTTTATGAATAGTTGTGACTTTATGAATAGTTGCGACTTTTATCAAAAGTTGTGCCAAAACTAGCCCTCCTCTTTCACGAAAAGATGTGATTTTTATTAAAAGTTGGGACTTTAATGAAGAGTTGCGACTTTTATCAAAAGTTGTTACTTTTCTGAAATATTGCGACTTTAATGAAGAGTTGCGACTTCTATGAAAAGTTTTGACTTTTATGAAAATTTGCGACTTTATGAAAAGTTGTGACTTCTATAAAATGTTGTGAACTTTCCGAAGGGTTGCAACTTTTCCAAATAGTTGTACCCTTTCTGATAAGGCACAATAAACATTTGTTCACACTACCATTTGTTGTCTATAAATAGAGGAATTTTCCCTCATTTTAAAACAATTAAAATTGTGATCTTCTTCTTCTACTTCCGCAAAATTAAATATTCGTGTACGTTGCTAATGTAATTCTTTAAACATTTGGTATTGAAGGGAAATATTTTTTTTAAGGGGACAATGTGAATTCAGTGGACTCGACTTTTTCTTTTCTATTTCATTCTATTTTTACATATCCTGGTGTATTTTTCTTACACTCATTAATTTATGCTTATGATATTAATTGTTGTTTTTGAGTACATGTTTTAAACTCTGTTGTTTATGTTTCTGCAATGTTATTGTCTCCGGTTATATTGAACATATACACATATAGAACATATATTCACTGTGCAAAAAATAATTATGGTACTCAGTTCCAAGAATTCATGTTTTGATATTCTATATCAAATTCTATAACCTCAAAGTACTATATATAAGCTTACATATTATCTATATTTACATAGATATGAAATTTCTCACTTATCAATTGAAGAAATTCATTATGCAAGTTCAAAAGTTATAATTTCTTTCATATTCAAGCTTAATTTCTTTTTCTTTTTTTGAATATGTTAACAATTTTTTGAATTTTTTCCTAAGACATATAATCACAATTCTATAATCTATGCAACTTAAATGTTTATTTTTATTACGAAATGTCTTTGTATATATTCTTATTTTTTTATTTATTTTCCTTTTAATGTTGATTAAAGAACCAATGATTCATTATTTCATGAATAATTCATTCAGTAGAGGTTCTTGAGTTATGTGATAATGACAAATAATTAAATTCATGTTGGAATATTGTAAATAGTTTTTTAAGAACCTGTTTTCCCATTATTTTTAATGCATGTATATTAGTAAAAAAAATATTTGCAAGATATATGCAATCATTATTTATGACCGCGCGAAGAGCGGACAAATTACCTAGTTAAAATATAAATACAATTAAGTCTTTGAATACAATTAACTGCATTTATTATGTTTGTGAATCATACAAGTTTGCACATACAATTTAGTTCGAACAAATACAATTTAGATGAATACATCTCGAGAGAAATCAAATAGAACTGTATGCATTCAAATGTTTAAATACATCACGAATCCGTTTTGTCTATGTGACTCCTACAAGTTCAAACATACAATTTAATGTATATAAACATTTAAATAGAACTAATATAACATAGATTAATAACATGGCTATGCATACATTTCGAGAGAAAACATAGACAAAGATTTCATGTTATTATATAAACCAGAAGGCATTAGAATTCCCGAAGCAATTTAACTCTTATAAGATATAAAAACGAAACAAGTTCCATTAATTCTCTAAATATCGCATACTCTTTTAGCACAATTGCTTCTGTATTCTAATCAACGTAGCAATCGTTCCACCTCCCAGAATGTATGACTAAAAAACTAATACTTCCCATGGCTACATTACCAAATATATACTTGATGATCACATGTTTGCAGTATTCCAAAATCCAAAATAATGTATCCAATATTCAATTACATAAAATTACGTTTCAAGAATATCAAAAACAGTGAAGAAATCAAATACACAACTTTCTGCATACATTAACAACCGTTCAAAAATTAACACATAATCAATCAGTTTTAATGATTTATACATCATATAATTGGATACAATTACATGCTTGTTCAGAGGTTTTATATTAAAATCAATGGAACTGACCTCGAACGTTCAATAAAAGTTTCAAATCATACAAAGATTTAACCTATTCAAAATAAACAACATAAAAATACCTGATATCAAAATTAATTGAATTGCATGGAACTGACGAAATTGTAGTTGTGAAATTCAAAAATTTCAGCTTTTAAAATATTTCGTATTCAATTCTACTTGCCGGATTCTTTTCGACTAAACAAGAAATTTTATCAATTGAATATTTAGGAAGACAACATTTATTGCAAAAATTTTATTTTTTTGGCAATATTAAGAACATAGGAGTTAAGAAACGCTCAGCTTAAAAAATGGCAAAAGTGTAGCATTTTCAAAAGTAACTGAAGAATTATTAAAATCCTATTTACCTTTATTATGTTTTAATTTCCATTTTCTCTAATTTTTATTACAAATATACGTATTATCTTAAATGAAAAAAAAATACAGTACACCTCATGTTATCAAATTAAAACATTGTTATGTTTACTAAATAGTAAAATGTTGTTAAGGAGTCACCCAAAAGACTTAAATATTGTTGTTTTGCTAAATTTCTCAATAATTTATAGTGATCTGTGGGGCTCATTCCTTATTCTCTCTATTCATAAAAAGTGATATTGTTTCTCTTTGTTGATTAGTTCACTAGATACATTTAGTTCTATACAATGAAAAACAATAAGAGGTTCAAAAATTTTTGAAGCTAGGTCACGTAAGTTTATCAGTTCCTATTTTCTAGGAGTTAGGTTAGTACGATCGATTTTGTTAACGCTGTATAAAAACTCCATTGAAAGCTCATTCATAAAAATAAAATTTCATTCTGCTTCTGTGCATTTATATCTATGAGTGGATTATGGGAAACAACCTTGAAAGGGTCAATTGTACACAGTAATACCTTTAACTTCTTGTAGAGGCTACGGATTTTATGATAGTTCAGTTTTATTATTAATAAAATGAGTATAATTTTAAAATTAAATTGTTACTTAATATATACTAGTTAATATTTCCATTGTCTTGGGATTATTCATTAGGATCAGTAACTAGGAAATGAATACAAAAGAATGCTTACTGATGGTATAGTAAATATATTAGTCCAAATAATTTTGAGATCGAATTCCACAAATAATAGGGTGAAAATGATACAAATTCGATGATTACAAGACATATGTTTTTGATTTCCATTCCATAAGAGTTAAGATTTTTTTAATAACTAAACTTTAATGACCCTTTCCGGTCGTTATGGGTAGTGATATGAGTCATTATAAATTCCCTCGTTTCCTGAGTTATAGTTATCATCTTATGTTGTTATTATTGACTATGTTGGCATATTGTTGGGCTTGAGGACTTGGTCGAGGGCCAACTGGATTTAAGGTTAGCCTTGTACGCTCCGGAGCTAGGTAGAATTGGTAAGGTACATCTAGATGTTTAGTTGCTATTGGATGGATGTTGGTGATCACCTGCATTGAATAAACACTAATTTTCACGTGTTTTATGCTAAGATTCCATTAAACACATTGATTTTCACTACTTTTTTAAAAAAGGTCCATTCTTACATTTACTCTTCAAAAGGTTGTATTGTGCGAGTCGTTCTACCTTTAAAGCTTTGATAAATTAATTTTTGAGACAGAAGAGGTACTAAGGATGTTCTTAGTTTTTACTAGATCGATCTAGAGTATCGCGGACCCTTTTTCTAGTGAATTAGTTTCATAAATCAGTGCCATCACGACGGAGATGATCCCGTACTATGACAGATATGTTATGGAAGTCTTGAATCTGGACCAGACAACATATATGAACTTTCTGAGTCCTATGGTCCCACAACACATGAAGAGGGTTATCCACATGGGTTCTACCTAGCATGTTAGTAGGTAGGGTTATCCACGTGGGTTCTACCTAGTTGAGATAATTCAATGAATTAGGCTACGACTTTGTACTATTGGGCATCATTGCTTTTATTGAGTAACATTAATATGCTAGTCTTATGGGCGGTCAGTTGGGATATGTTTGTTGTTGTATACATCACTGTCTTATGTGCTAGACATCCGTACACGTGATTGGGAATATTAGATTTAAAATCACTATCTACGTCTTGCAACAATCATATAACAATTATAATTATTAAATGTAACTTTGTGAATGATCAAAAACTCCAATCCAAGTATATTTGGTCGATAAGATATTTCTTCAAGATCATGCAACACCATCAAAAAAAATTAAAATGGGACACTAATAAATGTCACAGAGTTAGACGCGTAATGAGTGGAAGTATATAACAAATTATCATATAATACACGAATCAATGTATACTTCTAAAGATATTTTCTCATAAAGATTTTTCATTTATATATTAAGCACTAAAATCTTTTTTATTCACCAACAAATCATGAAAAAATAAGTCAAAAATTCACTTGTTTCCAAGAAAATATTTTCTACAAAAACATTTTCCTTCATACCAAACACACATGATGTTGAAAACCACAAACTCACAAATTAAGAGAAACCATCCTATATTTAAATCAACTAAACCTAAAAAATTAGAGAAAGATCGCCACAAAAAATCATCCTATTCATGGAAAAGATAACATGATTATACAAACTCTAACCTTAACATTGTAGCTCGATTTCATTTCATAGGCTCATGTAAATGAAAGAGTATGGGGGGGATAATTTGAATCTCACGCCTGACAAAAAGGCAATAACTCGTATTTTTCAATAATTTATGAATCATTATGTTATGTTACTTATTATATCTTGGGATTTATCCCAAACAAAACCATCAACATTAGCAGAGAGTTGTTTAATTGTTCCGACCCAAAAACATAGGTCATGATAGTAGCTTCTCTTATCCATTTTATTAGCTAGACATCCATACATATGCCTGAGACTTTTATATGTAAAATCACTTTTTATGTCTTGCAACCATCATATAAATATTATAATTTATAAATATAACTCTGTGAACGACTAAAAACTTCAATCAAGGTATGTATTGGCCGATAAGAAATTTCTTCGGGGGCATGCAACCCCAAAATAAAGGAAATTAAAGTGGAATATTAATAAATGTCATAGAGTTAGATGCATAATGGCTTGATTATTTATTTTTCCTTCCAAACTACTTGTCTTCTAAGAAGATTTAGGTATTATCCACAATAATTCAAGATACATTTGGGGAAAAAACGCAGTTAGTATAAGAAGTATATAACAAATTATCATGTAATACACGAATCAATATTTTCTTCTATAGTCATTTAAAAATCCATTGTTACTTTAGCACTACCTTTCCTCTAAAAAAAGCATGTAGTATTCAACATATATAGATAATAATAAAACGAAAAGCATTGATGGCATATGTCTAAAACCATAACTCACCAAGGAAGAGTAACCATTATATATTTAAATCAACTAAACCTAACAAGTTAGAGAAAGATCGCAACAAAAATCATCCTAATCATGGAAAAAGATAACATGATTATACCAACTCCAAGCTTGACACTGTAGCTCGATTTCATATCATAGACTCAAGAGAATGAAAGAGTATGGACGGATAATTTGAAACTCATGCCTGAAAAAGGCAATAACTCTTATTTTCATTAAATTTATGAAGCACCACGTTACTTATTCTATCTTGTGATTGATCCAAAAGAACACCATCCACATTAGCATAGAGATGTTTAATTGTCCCGACACAAAATCTCAGGTCATGATGGAACCTACTACGTCCCATTAGTAAGTAAGCCGAGCTTATTCTTTGGAACTGGAAGTAATGGGATATTGCAGGAAAGGAAAAGTTGTTGAATATAAACAATAATAATAAGAATAAAAGAAAGAGAAGAATAAAAAATATAGAAAACGAACCCATGACCCGAGATAAGACGTTATTTGACCAACTATTAAAAACACGACTACAATGACAGTAATAATACAGAAATATAGAGTTGTTTCCAGAGGCAAGAAAATGACTTGTCCTAGGGGCCCCAAGGCAGAGGGAGAGAGACACTTATAAACTCAGGAGCTCACCCAAGTCCCCGAATCCAAGAGCTTCTCTACATCAGATCCAAATCAGCGATGAGAACTAGTACTATGACATGTAGGATACTGAAGTGTAACATGAGTACCAACAATAGCCCCTCAGTAGACATAGGATGATTGAGGTCCAAAAATAAAGTAATCATAAACAACATGTAAGGAAGGAGAATATATCATAGATAACTACAGGAAACACAAGAATATCATAATAAGAAACAACTAAAACAATGAACATATAGTAAAGGAAAATAGATGAAGGAATTTAGGGATGAAACTGAATGTTCTAGCCCATCAACAAATTAAGGAAAAGGCACAACTGAGGGACATAGTTAGCCATATGCATTATATTCTAAACCCTCAAACAAAGCGTGACCAAGTACCTCATTGGTTTACATATGGTGTAGGAAAGCATTTAACATTTGTTTGAAATGCGCCAATGTTTGGTACATGTTTTCCCCTTGCTTTTTAGCAATATTTATTATCTCACCCCTCAACTTAGCGTTTTTCTTGGATGGTAAAAATCGACATAAGAATTTCTTTGCTAGATGATCCCAAGTAGTAATGGAGTTTGGTGTCTTATAATCTAACTAATGCCATGCAGTTCCTAAAAATGAGTATGAGAACAAGTTAAGCCTCACATAGTTAGATGAAACTCCAATTGGGATGCATGTATTGGTTATTTCTATTAAAGTCCTTTGGTGGTTCAGAAGATCCTCATTAGGGAGACCAATGAACTGCACATTAGAATGGACATACCATACTTTGCTATAGTTCAAATCTACCCCCCTCCCCCCCCCCTCCCTTGGAGGTTTCCTAATACTAGATTCCAGATTGGTATTGAGTAGGACTTGCACATTATGTACAACCTTGCGGGGATGATTGAAACAACATGGGGTGCTTCTTCGTTATTTAAATTCCCTCCATCATTCAGGTTCCTTTGGTTGTCTATATTTTCCGGGTTATTCAAGTTTCCGATATTATCCCCATCAATCTTTTCCATGAGAACTAACCCTAATTCTCAATGTCGTCCCAAGTTATCTATTTTTCATCACTGGCTTAAGACTCGTTCAGGTCCTTGTAAGGTTAGACAAGATCTCCTTTTTGAGCCAGACCTATAGAACAAATGCCTGGAATAAACAAGCTACTATAAATTAATTAATAATTGAATATTCTAATTGTAGACATAAGAAGATTGAATATAAATAAATTTCTAACATCCCGGCAGCAGCGCCAAACACTTGTTGATCCCCAAAATACACGCAAGTAATATAGTTTCTTTAAGAAATGAGTTATCGTTCCCAAGTGGCTTATGATCAATTTATATTCACTCAACTCTATAACTGAATGTAAAAAGTAACCTTCTCATGAGTTGACGATTTGTTATTTATCTACTAATAATTATGCACTAAACGGAAGTAACTAATTGTTAATGACTTTGATATAATGTTTCAAGCAAGTTTAAAAGCAACCCAGGGGCAGCAACATATAATGAATATCATGCATCTTATTATTGGCTTAGAACTACTTTCAATTATAAGTTTTCTATTTAATAATGTTGATGGTACGATCCGGGTTATACACCTCTATATTCTCTAGTCTATCTGACCTTTCTTCTCTCAGTTTTAAGATTAGACAATAGATTTATCTATGGTGCGCAAGCATAAAATACTAAAACAAGAATATAGAAGTAACTTGTATTGAAAATTGAAAAGTAATTAAAAAAACCTCAAATGCTCAACATTCAATATGTAGTTACAGTCCAAGAACTAGGGCGTTTAACTACTCATGCTATTACAAAACCAAAACATATGATTGTTCATGAGACTCCGGAAAAAGAAGAGATAAAGAAATAAAACATATTACAACCTTGATTTGTTTCGCTTGCACAATAAACAAAACGTCCAACCCTAATAATGTACCCCAAGAGGTCTATTTATTGGTTTAGGAAAATAGGAGACAAAATGTAACTTAGCTAGGACTCCTTTTTAACACAACTTTAAATTGAAAATTCGGCACATTGGTGGTGTGTCGCGCCTCCAATCGCGCCAAGAACATTCTCCTATTTTTTAGATGTTAGCGTGCCGCGCCCAGAAGAGCAATTGAAAAAGCGCTTATGAACTTCAGGCCTTGGCACGTCGCGCCCAACAGTGCGCCTCAAAAGCGCCTCTATATTTTGGCCCTTGGTGTCTTGCTCCCATCAGTGCGCCTCGCACTAGGGCCTCCATCTTTAGCCAATTTCAACAATCCTTTGCAACTCTTTTCTTTCCTTTCAACTCCATTCTTCTTGAGAGTTCCTCGAAACTTCTAATCACCTGTTTTCATGCATAATCATTGCAAGTAAAACAAAATCAAGATAATAAACTAAATATAATTCTTCAATTCAATCACTTAATGGGAAATTATTGACCACTTAGGCATATAAACATGCCTAAGATCAAACACTTTTATTCTCCCCTTATCTATCCTCATTTCTCTTTTTTGTCTTCTTGAACTCTCAACGAAAACCCTAGGCATATTTTATGATTAAAAACAAATCCAATTCACATTAGAGCCCTAAAACCATACTAAAAATTAAATCTGATAAGGTAGGGAACATACCAAAATACCCCTAACTATTTTCGAGTAACTTTTCTTAATTGGACAGCCTAACTTCAAGAGGGCATATATCATTCATCTGAAGTCGATACTTACCAAAATTGGTGGAATTGAAATAGTATATAAAGAAATATGATTTAATACCTTTTAGCCACTTTAATTTATCCTATACTAAGAGTTATGGTCGTCGAATTTGACACGAAACTTAAAAGAACTTAGGAATGGCTTGATGATTCTCTCTTTAGTTTTCTTGGATCTCAAGGTTCTACAAGTAACCTTAACAATCAAGAAATTTTAAATTCAATTGTACAATTATACTTACAACAAAGGATGGTTCAAGTCTTAGTTTAAAAAATTTCTTGGGTGTTCCAATTTCTTTCCCTTGGGATCATTCGTCCTCGAATAATGAATGGATTTGGTATGGAAAGGGCCTACTCTTATTATATCTACCATACAAACTTGAATTTGATTGCAGTACTATTTGGAACCAACTAATGGCTCTCATTTAACTATTTCTCATAGAAAAATCTCATCTTCTTCTTCCTTTTCATTAATAACCTTAGACGTAATAAACCACACAATCATTATCAAGATAAAATCATTAACCTTCTCTTTCTAAAACCACTCCATTAATAAAAGGACCTGTAAAAAGATATCTCCCAAGAAATTTGGAACTCATATCTACGTTAATTTCAAACACTTGAGTTGATTTCTCATCTTGTTATCGCCCCCTTAGGCCTAAAGCTGACACTTTAAAGTTATAGACCTATTTCATCATCTCTAACATATCAACATCCACTTTTACTCTAATACATGGGAGAATAATATATCATGACTACCAAACTCTTTGTAAGAAAGTACAAATACCTCTTTCTAAGGTGTTTCTCTTAATCTTTTCTCATTACATACCCTCTTGGTACACCTCTTGACGCTCTTATTACTCTTGTGACTTAGACAGACTTAAGTGAACATATATAATGATTTGGGTCTGTCACGTTTACAATATACATTCGTTGAAACGAACATCTCAATTTCTCACCTACTTTGTCTGAGGTCTTCAACATCAAATCTCAAGACTAACATCATCACCCTCATGTTGCCATTCTTTTAGATATGACACTCACCTTAAATTAAAGGTTAATGTTTATTACTAAACCCGAATATTAACATGATTTCTCACCTACTATACTATACATCATTACATAATCAGTTTCATAACCTTTTGAACATCGCTAACCTCTCAAACAAATCATAATCCTCGCTTACATCTATAACTTTATGAATACTCTATGCTTCCTTCAAACACATATACTTAGCCTCCTCTAACATGATGACACATCGACATCAACTATATTCGTGTAACAATGACTCTAACTTATCTTGACTAGTAAATATTTCTCTTTCTTCTATCAAGAACTCTCTAGAACATTATTTTTCCATTTTCTCCTCATAAAGGAACTCATCACTGATAACTGATTGGGTACATGATTGCAATAACATAATTTTCCCACTACTATACCTTTTATTAGATTACTGAACATCTACATATATTTCTCTAACTCAGGCCCCTCTCGCTAGTACTTCTCATGATCTCGTAACTCATGTTACCCTTTTCGAGTAAAAATACTACCCAAGCTCTAATCATACTTTCTCATAAGGATCTTAGCTGAAACAATGCTTAAGGAAAAGAGAACAACTCACTTTTTGCTCAAACGCATGATTCATATAATTATGGGTGCTTTATTATAATATTGAATGCTTAACTAAGTCACAGACTTCTGTAAGCCCATTTGTAGTCTCATGACTTCCTCAAGATTTGTGCTTAGAGAAGCTCACCTACAAATGGACCAACACTTTTGTTCAGCAATATCTATTGTAAGGGGTGGTTGAATGATTATGAGAATCACATGAGTACGAATAAATATCTATAACATAGCTCTATTGAACAATTAAGAGTATGGAAGAAGAAGGCTTTTCTTAGATGTTTGTAGTCTCTTGTTTATATAAGTGGGACCCTCACAACCATAAACTAGAACCTACTGACACGACATTTTAATCACACTAAGAAACTTTAAATTTGTGCTATGATACCAAGTTTGTCATGACTCGATTGTACACCCTGGCCGTGGCGACACTCGAGAACTATTGTTTGTCCCCAAGCGAACCTTCATCATGACTGACTACAAGCGCAAAAACTTACTCAAGCATACAAAGCTTAAAAATGAATAAAATTTATGAAACTCAAATACAAAACTTTAACTCAAATGATGTACTCTGAATATAAATAGAATATTCAACTAGCCAACGATAGCCAATATAAGGGTTTAAAGAATTTAATAAGATAATGAAACAAAATTCTCAAAATCTAATGTCTATCTATGACGCTTCTAGCTGACAAAGATTGAAGTCGGGAAAAAATTCACGACATCCTAAAAACTAATATATATATGAAAATACAAGCGAATCGCTCTAGAAGAAAGTAGTCTCACCATAAATAACTCGAAATTCATGGGGTATCAACTAAGACTTGTTTATAATCTTGAGTACATGTATCTGCATCATGAAACGATGCAGGTCAAATGGCTCACTACAAGGAATGTACGAGAATGTAAGCGTAATTCTAAAGCATAAACATAAGCTCAAACATGATAAAAATGAAATATGCTTACCTCATCCTAAATAACTCAACTCAACTCAACTCAAGAATAAGATACTTAAATCAAGAATATCATACTCAACTCAAAGGTATGATACTCAACTCAATGGTAGGATACTCAACTCAAAGGTATGATACTGAACTCAAAGGTATACTCAAGGACACTAAAAACTACTTAAACTTACTCTACTCAGAAGTACTCAAAGATAAGATACCCACCTCAATAATAAGTTTCTAAATTCACTAAAACATAGCTCAACTCAAGATACCAAACTCTGGATACTCAATTGAAGATAAAGCAACAAAAAAGGATGCAATATATGGAAAAAAATTAAAACAGTTGATAGCATCTCAATGTATTGAAGGATACAATAACAACTCAATTTGTATATAATAAAATATAATACAACTCAATGGTAGTTTCCCTAACCCACAACCATCACTATAAATTATGTGATGATACAATGTCTTGCCAACGCTACCAGAACTGTCCTATAGCTTTTTTGGATATAGAACGTCTCAACTAAGTGGATCCACAAGTCTATACTAAAAGCTTCAAAGAATTATCTAAAAGATTTGACCATTTCTACCCACGTTAGTTACATGATTAATAGAGACTTGAGTTATGTGAACTCTTCCCCATATCATATCTCAATACTATTCAAAAAAATATACTCAGCTAATATATTTGAAAACATAACTCTTTTATGGTTTGAGATTATTACGAAAAACTAGCTTAAATGCACTTTTAGAAATCGGCATTTCCTCTCTTGTTTAAATGTCAAATAAAGAACTCTACTCTTACCTTTACTCAATTCAATGCTCAAGTCTTAAATAAAATTTTAAAATATTGTAAAAGACTTCTCGAAATAAAGTTAATCAAAATTATGGACTAGAACGACATAATTCAAGGTTTTAAATAACCATAACAAGAACTCAATACTCAAGACTCAACAACTCAGAACTCAAGAACTTCAATAATAATACTCTCTTCAAGAATGCTTGACTAAGAGGGTTAATACATACTTATGGGCATGTATGAATCAACTAAATGACTCAAATGTACTTGTTAACTCAAGACTACTCGACTTATAGGATTCGTGCGAACTTATTGGTCAAAACTACTCAACTCAAGGACTTCATGGGTAACATGTAATAGTCCAATGATTAGGAATATACTCTCGAAAAGGTTAGGAACTCGATACTTAAGACATAGAACTTGAAGATACTACTCTTCTCAATTATACTCAATATATGGAGACCATGCAGAATTTATGGGCATGAACGACTCAACTCAAGGGTCTAAATAACAATATGGAACTCAAGTATATGACTCTTTTCATTCTCATACTTACTTCCTCAAAACATACCTCAAATCGATAGTTGATTTCAAAGGATTCATAATTGAACTCATCTTGGACGCTACTCTTGACCCTCACTTAAATGTGAATTATTAATTCAAGAGATATGATTCATGATATGAAAGATCTAGGTGATAGTGCACACCCATGAATACATTGTTCTCACTTACTTGTCCTCAGAAATACTCAAAGGGACATTCTCAAATGTTTGAAATAACTCTCCACACTTACCTCTTAACGCTACCTCGAATTTGAATTATGGATTCAAGGGTTATGATTCATGTTATGAATGATTTCTATGTGTTTAGAAGAATTTTATAGTGTTTATAACAAAAAGGGAGTGAATGTACACTTTAAAAAAACTCAAATGGAGTAACGGACTCCAAACGGGATGGGGAAGCGACCCTGGCGCACTTGTTGGTCTGGGGAGACATCCCGTAAACTACAGAACATAATTTTTGGTGCATTAGCTGGTGCATAATTCCATGCCCCAACCCAGAAAACCCGACAAATTTCTTTTCTCGTTTTCTCTTCCTAACTCGCCTACAATTGAACGGTTTCTTCCCCAATCACATGGATTAGATTACTCAACATAAGTACACTCTAATATACTCAATACATCCCTCAAACAATAACTTTACTCTTAAAAACATCAAAACCCCAACAAAATAAGATTTAGAATGAACTTCAAGAACATTTGTCAAGAAGTCTTATCTTTCAAATTCAAGAATGAAATTTGCATTAAAAATAACATGATTGCAATGTAGCTTAAAATAATCAACACTATGGAACCTTACATACCTCTTAGGAATTAATCCCATGGTGAAAATTCGCAAGAAGACTCAAGAATCTCGACAAACGCTTTGATCCTACCCTTTTTCTCCTCTTTTCTCTTCTTTTCTCTTTTTAAACTTACAACTAAATCCCTAGGTGTATATTATGATTATAAAACTGAACCTAATAAGATTCGACCCCTAAAAACTTACTAAAAACTAATTAAATCTGATTGAGTAAGGAAAAGACAAATATATCCCTCACTATTTTCTGGTAACTTTTCTTAAATCGATAACATGACTTCAAAAGGGCATATATCACTCATTGAAGTAAAAACTTAGCAAACTCAGTGACGCTCGAAAGATAATTCAATAAATTTCATTTAATACGTTGGAGACTATAAAATAATCCGGGAATGAGAGTTATGGTCGTTTGAAGTGTCCCCAAAACATAAAAGAACTTAAGATGACTTGGATGATTTTCTCTTTTACTCTTCTTGGATCTCAAGGTGCTACATCTAGTAACCTTAAAACTTAAATTTTTTAATCCCATGGAACAATCCTACTCACAATGACAGATGGTTTCTATCTTAGTTCACAAATTTTCCAGGGTGTTACACCATCCTAAGGAGATAATATTCATCCGAGGATCCAAGTCTAAACAAAGGATAGGGACTTCGTTAAAATTACCAATATAACAAGAGTAAACATCACAAAGCCTGAAAACCCGCACGGTTCCCGCAACAGTAAAGGGGACCTAACTAAAGAAGTACTCCTAAGAATAAGTTATATGGGGTTGTTTGGTTTTAAAACAAGTTATGATGAGATAAGTTATATTGAGACTTTTTATCATGGGATTCGGTACCCTTAAGTTATTTCTTATTGATTGTTTGGTTTGTTGTATTATTTATAATAGTATTACATACTTCTAAAGAAAAAGATGTTTGTATACAAAAACACCCTCCACTTTATTTAAGTACTATAGATTCTTTTATAGAGCTTTTGTTATATGCGATAGGCATTGCAATATTTTACTCCAAAAATATTGGTGAAGTAATATGTTATTGCCTACAACAAATTAATTATTTTCTATAATTTATTTTTAACCTTAGCCTAAATGCGCAAAAACTTTATATGTACATCATATCATATATATATATATATATATATATAAGAGAGAACCCTCAGCCGCCAACGTGGCGCCACCACAAACTAGGATTCCCTTCTAATTTATTTTATTTCCAAAACTATCCTTCTCCTTTCATGAAAAGTTATGACTTTTTATGGAAAAATTGTGACTCTTATGAAGAGTTGTACTTTTTATTAAAGGTTGTAACCTTTCTGAATGGTTGTAACCTTTCTGAATGGTTGTAACTTTTCCAAGGAGTTATAACCTTTCTGAAAATATGTAACTTTTATGAAAAATTATGACTTTTATGAAGAATTTTCACTTTTATGAACAACTGTGACTTTTATGAAAGGTTTTAACCTTTTCGAAGGGTTGTAACTTTACCAAACAATTGTAACCTTTCATTAAAGACACAATAATCATTTGTTCACAATAGCCTTTGTTGTCTATAAACAGTGCACTTTCCTCTCCTACCTTTTAAGTTTTATTTAGGTGGTAATTTTTATTCAACAGACCTTTAAATATTTATGTTTGAACTTCTATATATTTTAACTTAAATTTTGTCATGATCATTTGTAGGCTGCAAATTTTGTTCAAGTAACTTATGATTTGAGGATTGTGAAACCTAATCATAATTGCAGATTCTTTGAATGCAGAACAAGATAATGAATAAGGACATACAAAGCGATGAAACTGATTGTAAGTGAGGCAAGTCCTGAGAGGATCAAGATTGTTGGCATTCCAAAATCATGTGAGTAATCATATAGTTCTACACTTTCCATTTTTCTTACACTTCGACTGCAATTAATTTAATTTGTATGGACAAGTGTAGTATTTTCTATTGATTTCTTCACTCCTTTTATTGATTTAAACTGATGGTGTATCGGAAACAACCTTCCTATACTCCAAGATAGGAGTAGGGTCTATGTCCACACTACTCTTCTCATACCTCACCTGTGAGATTGCAATGGAATAATCATTTGTATGTGGAAAATTTTTAATTTAGTAATTTAAAATTCCTTTATTAGAAAACGAATATTGTGAATAAGATTAATGTGGACTAGCATATGATGTTTCAAGTTTTTTACTTCAAGATTATTTTAGTGGAGCAAACAGAGACATAGCGTGTGATATGTATCACAAATAAGGTGTATAAATCACTCTGTTTTAATTTAATTATTTTGCATTCCATTCATTTCTATAAATTAAGTTTGTATAGCATAATTTGGTATATTCATAATTTAAAGGAAAGGATTGTCTGCGTAGAATATTGGTTGATATCACCGATATACTGGACAATTACACCGTGTAAATTATATATGTTCATATCTGTCTTTAGATTTAGAGTCAAAAAATTATTTGGTTATTGTACTTTTCAAAATTGCAATGTTGTTGAATGTATACAAGTTCCTACTTTTCAATTATCTTAAGAACATTCGAAAAAAGCATTTGACCCTGGATTTTTAAGCATTACCCTTGAATCATATTTGTTTAATTATCTTAAAATTGACCTTACGTATTTTCGGTCCTTCAGACATTAAAATAACCTTTTAGGTATAGGTACTGGGTTCTTTTGGTAGAGTGTTTAATAATAGTATTGGATATAGCGTATAACTAATGTTGACATTGGTTACGCTAAGATTTTTTCTTATCTGTTGCTATATTATTTCCCAAGTCACTGCTCAATCCTCCATTTCTTGATTGATTGGAAGTAGCAAGGAAAGACATGAAAAAACTTTGTTGGCTCAATATAAAACTAAGCTAAGACAATGAGTAGTAAAGGAAATACGAGTAGCAGTCTCCTGTCAAAAGGAATCAAGGAAGAAATTCTTCTAAGATTGCGATTACACTTTTATAATTTCATCATGAGACCTAAATATGACATTATCTTTGTTAAGAAATATCGGTGGTTAGGTGTATTAAAGGGGGTTTTAATTTTACTCATGCTTGTCCAAAAATTAACAATCATTATATTGTTTATACCATAGTTTTTCCAAATATTTGATAATACTTGATAGGAAATATAATTTTCTACATATTAGTTATGCACCCTATAGCATGTGTTGTATTTAACTAATACATGTAGTATATTTTCTTATTACATCTTACCAAATGACTCCCAAGTGTCTTCTAATTGTTGTCTACGATATTCAAAGAAATGATTTTTAAAGAGTTGATAACACTAAGTTCATTTAGCTTTTTCATAAAGAAAGATATTTTGAGTAAATATAATTTTCATTGCAGGATGATGTCCAACTTATGGTTGCCCTGACTTAAGAAACTATACATCTGCTATCGATTGATCTAGATTTATTCCTCATAGGCTGATAGTTTTTTGCTTTCAATACTATGTGAAAACAAGACACATACTTTCGCTTAATTTACATCCCTTTTGAAGGGGGACCTATAATTCAGAAAGGTCTTAAAATTTTATAACAATTATATTGATGAACTAATTAGCCACGATCATATTGAAATTTCTTTATAAGCATTACATCATTGGAAAAATACACTACATTTTGCTTATTAAATATACATATTAGGGAGAAAAGAAAATAATAAATTTCCAAATTCCCCTTAATAGTACACTAAAAATTCTTTCATATAATTTAATATTGGAGGTATTAAACCATATGTTATGTTATGTTATTGTGATCCACAATAAATACTTGAAGTTAAATATGGGAGTTGGTTGAATTGAAAGAATGTGTATGTTATAGTTGTATTTATAACCTTTAGACTCATACAATAGATATGATAACTTAGAATTTCCTATTATCCGTAAGAAAGATTTCACATCATATATCTTCGGAGAATTATATGTTCATAGAATGTTACTTGAATACTCATCTGCAATGAAAATGTAGAGGAGAAATTATATACTTCGTGCCATAAAAATACATCAACTAAACTAATAAAGAATATTAGGAAGAAGATATATAACTTTAAAAAAATTATGGTATGGATTAGATCAAACGGAATATACTACTAAATTTTGATCAAATTTTTGAAGCACCAGAAACTTCTCATAATACATATTTTCAAGGGTCATATTTAAGTGAATTAACATAGATTTTCATTAATCTTTTTCCAGAAATATGTTCCCGTCTCTTCAATAGTAATTCTTTTGCTTTTATGTTGATTTAATCTTTTTTATTATCTCTTCCCAAATAGTATTTTCAATACATTTGATTTTTAAATTTTTCTTCTGAATGTCAACATTATAAAACTAAATTTATGTTTTTCCTTTAAACCAAAGTTTAGCTCGTGCAAAGCGCGAGTAGATTACCTAGTATTTATATAAAAGAGAACCTTAGGTCTGCCTATGTGGCGTAACTACAAACCAGGATTCCCTTTTAACTTATTTATTTCCAAAATTAGCCTTCCCTTTCATGAAAAGTTGTGACTTTTATCAAAAGTCGTGAACTTTATGAAAAGTTGAATTTTATGAAAATTTGTAACTTTTATGAAAAGTTGTGTCTGTTTTTGAAAAGTTGCGACTTTTACAAAGAGTTGCGACTTATATGAAGAGTTGCAATATTAATGAAGAGTTGCAACTTTTATGAGGAGTTGCGACTTTTATGAAGGGTTGCAATTTTAATGAAAAATTGTGACTTTTTTTAAAGATTGTGACTTTTTCCAAAGAGTTGTGACCTTTCTGATAATACACTATAAACATTTATTCAAGCTACACTTTGTAGTCTATAAATACAGGGATTTCCTCTCATTTTGAAAACAACAAAAAATTCCAAAATAGAATCGTTTTGTCTTGAGAGGATCAATTCCTTTAAACTTCTGGTACTAGAATTAAAACAAATTCTCAAGGGGACAATGTCCAATCATTGGGCTCGACTTTTACCTTTATTTTTCATTTATTATTACAGATCCTGTTATTTTTTACAGTAATTAATTTATGCTTATGTTATTAGTTTTTGTTTTTGAGTACATGTTTTAAACTATGTTGCTTATGTTTATGTTAATCAAGAGTTTGATGTAATCATTAGACTATGTAGATCAATATTCTTAAAGTTGTAAAATAAATGAATTTGATTTTTATAGAGGTTTTAGGGGCTAAAGGATCCATGGGATGTCAAAGAAGGGACTTTGAGTGTTCAAAAGATATGCTGGTTCCACACTACATTTTTATTTTATTTATTTAATTTTTTATCTTATGGAGGCATTTAATCGATTAGTGACAACCAAAAGATAAAGGAATATTGTGGGATGGTAAGTATTGTACTCCACCTTAATGAAACATTTGGGGTTTAAATGTTGGGTTGAAATCAATGAATTACCCCTCAAAGTAGGATGAATCTATATTAATCAAATGTTAAAGAAATAATTATCTTTTTATGAATTGTAGATTGAAAGTCCCCAAAATAATAATGTTTTAACTATATTGATAGAAACATAAAAAACACAAAATATTTCTTTTGGCTATCAAAGTAGTGTCATCGAGTGCATATGATTTTGAATAAGGGACGTTACAAGACATCTTTAATCTAAATTATTTGAGCGACATACGTTATCTTATTGAACTTTAATGTATGCATTTTTATATTTTAATTAACTTATCAAGTACACAACTAATTATATAAGATGTTTAATGTATAGATTCTATATGTAGAGACCTTGAATAGGAGAAAACTCTCGCAATTGATGAATATAATTTTTGTACAACTTTATGAAAATACAAATATAGACAATGAAACAATTACATATCTTTTCTAAAGATTTTGGTGATGAACAACTACAGTAAAATGTCGAATTAATAATAAAATACATAAACACTTTGAATCAAATCTTTTTTGTTTTAAGTTTACAAAAAAACAATTAATTTTTTTAGATAAAATATTCTTAACCATTTATCGTAGGTTGTACCATCTCGAAAACATTTATATTAGTACATGTTCAAAATTAGATTATTGACGTAGTTAACAACCGCACGAAGCGCGGGCAATTTATCTAGTTATATAATATGATAGAAGCTTAATGTTTTCCACTTGATGGAAGATGCACTATTTTTGGAATATTTTAATCTTTGTACATTCATTTTGTTATATTAAATATGGTTGCTAAACAATCGTAATGTACATTAGAAAGGTATAGAAGGATAAAACATGCATCAAAATGATCAAAAGTAGACAAAAACTCACCAAAAATTGCAGCAAAACAACACAAAAAGAAGTGACAAAAATGCAGCAAAACAGCCTACGCGTAAGAAAACAGTAGAAACTGAATTTAAATAGTAAAATCTATAATAAAACTGCACTAAAACAACAAAAACAGAAAAAGAATTGCACTAATTAAAAGGATATAATGGTTATTTTTGTCATTAGGATTATTTAATAGCACGATAAGTTATTTAGGGATTGTTATTCCACCAAGAGGGAGGGATAACTTATTCCAGTACTATTTGTTAATAGTGGAGTAAGTCATCCCATCTTTTATAACAAAATAATAGACTAAGAGACACTAATAAGTTAATCCCATGAATACTTTTTCTTATCCACAACACCAAACGACCCCTAAACGCTAAGTGTCAATCTAGATTCAATCCAAGGCTTTAATTGCACCGCCTACCCAAAAAGCAAGGGGAAACAAGTCCTAAGAGAAAAATAAATCTAAAATAAGGATTACACAAATCTAAACGACTGTAAGGTGCAAACGAGAATAAAAAACTAAGAATATTATCTAAGAAACCTCAATGTAAGAACAAGTTCAGTGTAACCTAGCTCAAAGTAAAATATGCATGCGTCAAAACTACTAAACTTTAGCCGTACTATATAAATCACCTACGAGCACCGCCATGCTAGATTTTTTTAATTACAACGTCAATATAGACATCAAGACATAAAAGTTGAATGGTTAGACAAAGACCCAAAAATCTTGTGAAAATGAGAATGTGGGACCCACATGAGGAATCCACTAAATTTTTGACACCCCGAGGCTACCCCTTGAGTGACCCGAAGCTAACCCTTTTGGTATATCATAAGCATACTAAGGATTTTCTAAAAAATTAATCATACTCTGCCGAAACTTGAACATGACATAAATAAAATGAGGGGAATATCCACTCGAAGTGTGGATATAGAAAAACTGAGAATTAGTAACAATTGAATAATCAAACTCAACTAAAAACTTAATCCAAACTATGTCTAAATAAGTACCTCTAAATAACTAGAGATGTTGGGACATGCCGCAGCTAACTCTAGCAAAACTGAAAGAGAAATATTGAAAATAGAATGATAACATATCACTGCCGATATTGTTGAACTGGAGATCATGAACTGATCTACGTTTGATCAAAATGCTGAGGATTTGAACCCACATCACGAGAAGATGTAACGCAGATGTAGTACAGAGTATGAATCGCTACATGAATACGGAGCATGTACAATAAGATAAAATGAAAAAATAATATACATAACTGAACAACACAACGATGTAATCTGAACATGAAAGAAATACTAAAATATATTGAATACAGAGCTAACTAAATTTAATGACCAAGTACAAACATGCTAAAACTGAACACTGAACTATAACTGATAAGCAAGTCAATGCATTAGAATCTGACAGTGGGAGCTACTATTACCCAAGATAAAACCACGAGAAATATCCGAGGATTCCGGTGTATCACCCCATCAAAAGGACCTAATATATGTTTTAAAGGTATAAAGACATTATTTGTGAGATAAATAAATATGTTTCCCATAGAGGGGAATTATCATACGGGGGCACATAATTATGGGACTATGAACTCACAACAGATTATTTCGGTAACACATTATAACTTAATCTTTATCATACTGAATAGCTCAAAATACTGACATGCTAACTGAAAATGCAACAATAATGTACTGATAATGAAACATTCTTAACTGAGGCATGCATATCTGAATAAACTAATCTAGCAAGTGTAATTCATAAACTAAAGGAATCTACACGACTAAGATTTGAGTTTCATGGAAAACAGTAAGCAGTCATTCCTTAAAAGCACTATAATTTGATTTGTATTAGTCAGACAACTAAATCACAACATAAATCTGAAATTTCAGAAACCCTTGGTCTAACATAATGTATTGAATCAAGAATCTGACTGAATTGTAGGTACATAGTGAATGAAAGGAATCAACTAGTTAAATCCCACATATGCGGTGACAAAATCCAAAGAGAAATATTTCAATTTCGAGGCTTGAAATTAAGAAATATTTTTCCGTTCTTGGAGATGTCTTGGTCGACTCTTTGTCATTTTTTTTGTTCTACATGGTGATTTTTTGGAGTATGAGTTGACTAGGGTAAGTTCTAATTAAGTTACTACGCCAAAAATGACTAAAACGATGTAATTTAGGGGTCCAACGCATATTGAAAAGGTTAAGCAACCCCTGACTTAAAAGATGACGGGACAAACAATTGGACCGACAACGGTCTCTTGACTGGCCTATGGTGTGTCTTGTCAACCAGAATTTTGGCTTTTAGATAGATGGAATCTAGGGTCCGAACCATGGAAAGGACCACAAATTGTAGTCCCACCGATAGTTTGTAGGTCCTGGCGTAGGTCAAACCCAAGACGAGTTTTGTCAGAGTTTTTGGGTCGGACTGCAGGTGGCCAACCATTGACTCCACCTATGATCTTTGGGTCACCATACAGTCCGTGGGTTGGTGACCATCGGTGGCACCTACAACTTCTGATTTGTTCAAATCTTTTATTCTTGCACAAGGAGTGTAACATTATGTCCCCTTTGGGAACATTTGTTACGACGCTCAAAATGATAGGTTAAACTAGAGCCATGACGTGCGTGTTAAGTAATGATTTAAGGGTGTTTAGTTGCTAAATGATTAATCATGTACTAGACCCCTAAGTGTAAAGGAGTTTCTAAAGGTTCAGGGAGCTGGAGTTGCAAGACCATGGGCCAAGACAAAAGGGGCTAGCCTAAGCAAAAGTGCCAAGGCTGCCCCAATGTGGCTAGAAACTCCTCAAGGGTCCACGACAATTTTCATGAGTAGTGTTCTTGACGATGATTAGGGAAGGGATCGTGAAGGCCCCTTAGGCATGTGTGAAAAATGGAAAGGAAGCCTAGCCACTGCCTAGGCTCCACCACCCTCACCACGACTCGTGGTCTTAATCACAAGGCGTGGGAAGTTTATTTGTATTCCCTTGGCATTGTGGGAGGCTATGGTGCATGAGCCACCATTTAGACACTAACTCAACACACCAAGAGGTCCTTCAAGACTGGTGGTGGCCACCACTATCCATGGTTCCACCCGTGGTGGTAAGGCAAGGTGAGAAGAGAAGGATCTAAGGCAAGGCACCCCTCTACGACTCGCGGTAAAGACTACGAACCATGGGAAGGCTCGTGGGGTTAATTTGGCCTTGTGAGGGAGTCACAAGTTAAAGAGTCTACTTCCTCAAAGACCAAGGGAACCAGCACGACTCATGGTGCCTAAGACGGATAGTCAACAAGGGCGTGAAGCTCGCTTATCTTCAAGCAAGAAGACAACCTTGCCTAGCTACTACCCTTAGTCCACTAGCTCAACCACGACTCGTTGTGTCAACCACGGATCTTGGGACATTTATTGAACTTGCCTTGGCCTAGGAAGGCTTGGAAAATTTGAGGTGCACAGCGCCTCAAGGACCACAGGCACCACCATGAGTCGTGGTGCCCTTCATGATCCGTCTAGTGAGTCGTGGTCCCTGGTAAGGATGCCCAAAAATGGGGCAATTAGGTAACTCCCCAATTATATAAATAATTAGTACGGTCATTTAATAGGATTATAATATATTAGTGGAAGGGCTTGTGAAGGCCTCTTAGGCATGTGTGAAGCATGGAAAGTAAGCCTACCCACTGCCTAGGCTCCACCACCCTCACCACGAATCGTGGTCTTGACCACGAGGCGTGGGAAGTTTCTTTGTATTCCCTTGGCATTGTGGGAGTCTGTGGTGCCTAAGCCACCATTTAGACACTAACTCAAAACACCACAAGGTTCTTCAAGACTCGTGGTGGCAACCACTATCCATGATTCCACCCGTGGTGGTAAGGCAAGGTGAGAAGAGAAGGATATAAGGCAAGGCACCCCTTCACGACTCGCGGTAAAGACTATGAACCATGGGAAGGCTCGTGGGGTTGATTTGGACTTGTGAGGGAGTCACAAGTTAAAGCGTCTACTTCCTCAAAGACCAAGGGAACCAGCACGACTCATGGTGCCTAAGACGGATAGTTAACAAGGGCGTGAAGCTCGCTTAGCTTCAATCAAGAAGACAGCCTTGCCTAGCTACTACCCTTAGGAGCCGTTTGGTTATTGTATAAGAAACATCTTATACATGTATTAAAAGTTACATTAGTTTTACAATGTTTGGTAGAAGTTTTGTGTTAGGTATAAAAGTTAAACATAACTTATACCATATTTGGTTGGTAAGAATTTAAATGTTGTATAAAAGTTATTCATGTATTAATTTATACGGTGTTTGGTTGCACTTTTGTAGTCCTACATAATTAATACCAACATAACTTATGAGGGAATCTATGTATAAAGTTATGCAGGGTAGAAGGTGGAATAAGTTATGTGGGTATTAGTTATACATGTATTAAAATGATAAATTATAGATTTACCCTATAAATTTATTTTATTTTTTTTAATTGGCAACTTTACTTTTTTCCTATATATGTTTTTTTATTTCTTTTTTATATATAGACCATTTTCATTTCTTTTTAAAAAAATTAATTGAAAACTTTACTATTTTCCTATTATATATAGACTATTTTCATTTCTTTTTATATACTTACCATTTATATTTATTTATGTAAATATAAATATTTTTTAATATTAAAAATTTGATTTTATATTTTTGACGGTACATATGCTAATCAAATATTAGCATTATATATTATTAAATATATTTCACATATTATTAGCATGTATTATTATTTTGTAAATAATATATATTAGTAATTTACAACAAGTTTAATATTCAATAGTTAATAATTTATGTATTATAATCTTTACATAGCAAAATAATACCTAGCTAACTAATACCCGCATAATTAAACCTTGCATAACTAAACCTTGCATAACTAAATCCTGCATAACTAATACCTACATAACTAATACCTACATAACTAAACCCTGCATAACTAATACTTGCATAACTTAAACCTGCATAACTAATACCTGCATAACTTAACCCTGCATAACTAATACCTGCATAACTTAACCCTGCATAACTAATACCTGCATAACTCTAACCAGTAACCAAACGGCCCCTTAGTCCACAATCTCAACCATGGATCGTGGGACATTTCTTGAACTTGCCTTTTCCTAGGAAGGATTGGAAAAGTTGAGCACAGTGCCTCAAGGACCACAGGCACCACCATGAGTCGTGGTGTCCTTCATGATTCGTCTAGTGAGTCGTGGTCCCTGGCAAGGCTGCCCAAAAAAGGGGCAATTAGGTAACTCTCCAATTATATAAATAATTAGTAGGGTAATTTAATAGGCTTATAATATATATATATATATATATATATATATATATATATATATATATATTTGAACTAGGAAAATTTCCCGTGCTTTACATGGCATTGACTCATTTTATTAAGCTTACATATGATCATTCTATAATATTCATATTCTTGATAGATAAATTACATTTTCAAGAAAAAATTATCCTAAGGAAAAGCGCTCTTCCGAAATTTTAAGGTGCTATATTTTTTAATATTTATTTTTGTTTTTACGATAATTCGGAGTCATAGAGAGATTTTAATTATAAGAAAGATTTCTACAAAAATCTCCATAGAAATAGTTGGTCAGAAGTAATGAAATTTGTTTAGTGCCAAAAATTTATAAATAAAAAAATCAGAACCCAAAGAAGAGGGAAAAAATCCTCGAACAACAATACTCACCAATAAAGTGGAACATCACGACCATATAAGGACATATTTAATGAACCTCAAATTGAAGACCTTCAACTCCTTTCTTATGAACCTCCATCAATCTATTTATTGTAGTATGACTTATCCTGTATATTGTTCAAAACCCAAAAATTATTCGTATCATAAATGTTTTTCCTCATGTATCAAAGTTGTCATTAATATTGCCTAGGTTTCATATCACCGACCCCAACATATTTGGAATTGAACAATAGTTATTGTTATGGTTATATCATGTAGTTACAAAGAATTAATGCATTTATCAACCAAACAGTAGGTGACATTTGAATGAAACTGTTCATAGTTGGATATTCTAAACAAATATTTTGGCACATAACACATTAAAATCTCACAACATAATTTTGTGAGCACTTGAACTCACAAATATCCACAAATTATACCACCTCACTTTCCTAGAAATCAAGGAAAAAAAGACATGATGCTTAACATATTTTTCAAAAAGATAGTTCATTGGGATTAATCCAAGTATACGGTTTACAAATTTAATTGAAATAATTCAAAAGAAAGAGTTGTTACGTTTTTATAAACACGAGAAAACTTTATCAAAATAAAGAGTAATCATTATAGTAAAAATGCCTTATAACGACAATTGATAGCTTAATTGACGTTAAATATGTATTTTAAGACACAATTGGTCCTCTCTGTAAATGTCCCTAAAGTTTAGAGCAACATTGAATCTAATGAAAATTAATTAATGTCGGTTAAGGCTCTAGTACTCTTTGTTAATGCGCATATTTATTGTCGATTAAAAAATTATTTTGTTATAGTTTATTTTGGACATTTGTTACTTTCAAGAAAAATTGATCTCTTATTATGACCAAAGAGAATAGACGATGAAATATGACAAATTTCTTAACTTGCGACAAAAGAAGTTGGCTAATTGTGTCTATACTAATATTTTAGGAAGATTGTAATAACGTACGAATTGTTTTTACCTAAGAAAAGATAATCAAAATAATATACTAATTAGGGCAAGCAAGAGAGCAATATGCTTGATCCTTTTAATAAATATCATCATTGGTTCCATATTAGTTATCACATATTTATTCTTGTGTGCAATCAAATATTGCATTACCCACAAGCAATTTCCCAAAAACTATATGAAAAAATCTGTATAAAGGGACAAAAGACAAGATAAATTTTCAATCATCCTCATTGGAATGTTTAACAGAGCTAAAAGAAAGTCACCAAAATAGTAAATAGAAATTGCAATAGATGCAAGAATCAATATGATTTACGGTAAAGATTAAGCTTCACTAAATATGAGAAATGAAACACACTTCACATAAGTTTAATTAATGTATTTGAATTTGACTACCCTACAGCAAAAAAAAAACTATAGATAATAGTGGGAGAAACAAAAGTTTTTTTGTTTACTAAAATAAAATATATAATGAATTCAACCATTTCAACAACATTAAAGATTAGTAATGTCCCATTGCAATCAAAATAAAATTTCTTTTATTATACGAAGAAACCTGTAGAAAAGGACAAAAGAAAAGATCAAGTTTCAATCATCTTTACTGAAACTTTAAACAGAGTTTAAAAAAAGTCACCAAAATAGCATAATGAATCGTAATAATTAAATGAATCACTATAAATTATAGTAAAGATTAAGCTCCATCAAATAGGAGGCTGAAAACTTAGGGGAATGAAACAAACTTCATAAGATGCTTAATTAATGTATCTGAATTCGACTACCCTACAACAAAAAAAAACTACAAATAATAGTGGCATGAAATCCCTCTATTTTTAGAAAACAAAGGGTAGTGTTAATAAATGCTTATTTTGTTTTATCGTAAAGTTCACAACTCTTTGGAAAAGTTACAACCCTTCAAAAAGGTCACAACTTTTCATAAAAGTCACAATTTTTCATAAAAGTTGCAACTCTTCAAAAAAGTCACACCTTTATAGAAAAGTCCAACATTAAATTTAAAAGTTGCAGCTCGTTATAAAAGACACAACATTTTATGAAAAGGGAAGACTAGTTTTGGAATTAAATAAATTAAAAGGGAATTCTAGATTGCGAAAGTAGAAGAAGGAGATCAGAGTTTTTGTTGTTTAAAAATGAGAGAAAATCCCTCTATTTTATAGAAAACAAAGGGTAGGGTGAACAAAAATTTATTGTGTCTTATAAAATAGGTTACAACTATTTTGAAAAGTTGCAACCCTTCAGAAAGTTCACAACCTTTCATAAAAGTCACAACTTTTCATAATGTCGTAACTCTTCATTATATAAAATTGTTTAGAAGTCACAACATTTGATAAAAGTCACAACTCTTCATTAAAAAGCACTACATTTCATAAAAGTCACAACTTTTGATAAATGTCGCAACTTTCAAACTAAGTCACCACTTTTCATAAAAGTCATATCATTTCATGAAAGAAGAAAGCTAGTTTTGGAAATAAATAAATTTAAAAGAAAATCCTTGCTTGTGGTCACGTCGTGTAGGCCTGCCTAAGTTTCTCTTTTATATAAATATATGCTATGATATGATAGTTTTAAAATCTTGAACACCTATTTTTAACTCATTCTTCTCAAATTACACAAATCAAAAGTTCCAACTCCTTTAGCCTACCAAAAATCTTCTCTCTTAAACCTCCATTGAAGAACATGGATGGAGCTCAACAAAGACATGAAAATGGGAGATTTTCACAAAAACTTTATGCAGAATCTAAGGCTGATGTATGTGAGTTCTTTATCAGTTGACTGTCTAGCATCAAGGATCCCTTTTAAATATGTTTTCCAACTTCCCCAAATTCTCGGTTTTCATCAAATTCGTGGGTCTTTTTAAAACACGACTTCTTTGATCCAAAATGGATTAATTATGATTGAATATGAATGTGTAAGGATGAATTTAATTATTTATTATATTTTTTATCGAATTCTTGAAACACCCATAAATATTCCTTTTTTCTTAACCCTAACCCTTAACTAGAATCGAATGAAGATTGGAGGTTATGTAGTTTAATATGTTCTTGTATAATTCATGATTGTATTGTTATATTATTTTATTAAATGAATGAATACCAAGAAGTTTGGGTGAAATTTGAAGGAAGCCATTGAAAGCTAAGAATAAAGGTATTCGATTATAAGTACTTTATCTCTTGAATTGATTATCCACTTGTGGTGAAAGTAATTACTTATTGCGTAGTCATAGGTTGATTGGTTTGATACACTTATGATGGAGGTGTTACTTGGCAGTATAAAATATAGTATTGTGATGATGTCCTTTATTCCTACAACCCTCATATGGCTATGTATGATATGTTGTGAGTAAGGGTGATGTATTATGAACATGGGAGATGTATATGTTGAGTTGGAAAAGATGCTATGGTGGAAGGTCAATGCGCATATAATCTCCTATATGTATGAATGTATGACTCTATACATGTCTTGAATGACTTACTTGAATGATGAATGTATTGATGTCTACTGAAATGAACCTTAGTTATGTTGACCTATATGACATAAGTTCCTTGAAAGAAATACATGTGAATTTTTCATTGGGTTGGTTATAATGGACATGTGAGCTGATCCCTTTTGAAGGGAAGTGCCTAAAATGATAACGTTGTTGTGATGCAGTGTAAGGGAAATTATGCGCACACACACTACATGCATAAATATGGATATGATGTGTCTAGAGTGTTACTTGAAAGGATAATTCTCATATTATATGCACCTTTATGCATGACATGTAAATTAATATGATGATATGAACATGATAAGGTGAGATAATGATGAGCATGTTGTTGTATGGAATTGAAGGTAATTCTTATGTACATACATGGCTATGTTATGAAGTTATATTCTAACGTGATGTTGGTTTTGCTGAAATAACATTATCATCATATAACCTATGAGCTATGTAGATGTTATATCTGAGGTTAAGCCCCTAAGACCTATGTTGTGAATTAATATTTTAGAAAGACTTTAATACATCTCAAAAGGGAATTTAGCTTAGAACGGAGTGAACTTGACAATGAGAGGTGTTCCTTCACAAAGGAAGAAAGGTTCACCCAATGATCTCATGAGGTGAAAACTACAATGCTAATTAGCATAATCTGGGTTTCTATTAACAACCTCATAGTTCCTTAACTATGTGCCCCTATAGGAATCTTAGCTAGTGGATCCACCTAGATGCGATTACAAATGTTTATGTCTTACCTTGGTAAGTAGGACACACTACTTTTGGTGTGAGGGGTTGACACTGGATTCCACGTACCTCGCATGGTCTATGTTTGTTATGGCAAAGTTTACGGAATGTAAAAAAGAATGAATTAAAGTAATAAGACAAACACTAAGTAGAAATACTTAAGGGACGTTATTTAGTGTGGGTAAGGGTTTGAGACTTTACCTATACATTTCACATGTGGGTCTTGAGAGGGGTTCGAGGGTGGGTTCTTGAGGTATACATGTTATGAATGGTATTATGATGTTGGTATCCCTTGTTATGAAAGAAGTTGATATTACTTATTATGAATGATGTTGGTTTCACTTGTTATAAGGGTGTATGCAATAAATGGTCATGCTTATGACTTCTGGATAGGTTTTCTTAGTATATGTGGGTTTATGGGACTTCACATGTACATTGCATAAGTGAACATGTAAAGTGGTTATAGGGATGGTTTCTTTTTATGTGAACTATATGAAGCATATTTAAGATTTGTGTTATGAAGGTGTTGCATTAACTATGACTAATGACTTCTAAAAGTATCTATAGTCTTAGTTACATTCTTATTATGAGGTTTGTGAATGATGCATGATTTAAATGAATTAGCTTTATGGTTGTCTTTCCTTCATATGGGCTAATGTTTATTATTTATATCTTATTATACATGATGGTTATAAATGAGTCAAATATGAGATGTGCATGACGATTGGATTTCTTATGTATTAGTATGAACTTATGTTAAGTATGATCATGGTGGCCTAACGGTGGTACTTACTGTAGGTAGGACTATGGATCCTACGTATTCATTGCACAAGTAGAAGCTTATGGTTACTCATGTGGGTGTTTTACTAGGGTGTGGTGAACTTCATATTTTATTATGCATGTGTACTATGTATTTTACTAGTTTATATGTGCACTATGACTATGTTAGGAGATTATGCATTGGTGATGTTGTTACCCTTGTACTTGATGGTCTATGTATGAGATATGTGTGACTTATATTCTCCACCTCCTTTAAAATAATGTTTTTCAAAATGCATAAAGCATGGTTTAAACTAAATGTCCCTTTTAAAGCATGTTTTACTAGTTTTTATATCTGGCTTCCATACTTGGTGATTTTTTTCTAATGCCTTCTTCTATATTCTTACAAAGTGTAGGTTTGGAGAGTTGATTTGAAGATAGGTTTCTAAGAATTTCGGGAATGAAGACTTGGGGAATCCTTATAGTTTCGATGATAAACCTACTATGTCCACTTATGTCTTTATTTTATGTTTTTGGATTATGTAAGGGTCGTGTGACTATGTTTTATTAAAATGAAGTTAAAGTCCAAATATTATATAGATGGTTTTTGAGCGATACAGTCATGGATACTCTTATTTTATAAAGTATTCAATTGTTAAAGAATAGTTTTAAATTTTCCGCTATTTTCATATGCTTTAATGTTCATGAAATGATAATGTCTTGTATAAGAACTCTTTGAGGTCGAGTATGCCGTATTATGATTAGTGGTGCTTTCGGGTCGTGACAATATTTGTCCTCGAATGAAGTCTAATTAACTTGATATGGAGGGAAAAGACACCAAGCCCTACCACGAAGTATTGGAAATTGAAATATGTCTGAACTAATTTCCAAGGACATTCAAACACACTGAAAATGAAAGTTTAACTGAAGGAACAAAATACTAAGACTGAATCTATGTAGGAATGGCTGAAAAAATAGGGATAAACTGTTACCTCAAGCTGTAATGGAATCTGAAAGAAAGAGATGGGGATACTTGGAGTTTATGCGTGATTACACATCTCAAGTAGATCCCTTGACGAACTAACTCCTCCACAAAACCTTTAGTGAATCGACTTCCTTGTTTCTCAACCTTCTGACCTGCCGAATAAGAATCTCAACGGGCATATCCTCATAAGTGATACTATTCTTCACATCCACACTTTCCAATGGTACTATTGATAATGGATCACCCATACACTTCTTCAACAAGGAAATATGAATGACCGGCTGCATTCCTGCTACTTTTGCTGGCAACTCTATCTCATAATCCACTTTACCAATTCTTTTCAAAATACTATAAAGGACTACATATCTAACTTTGACCTTCCCTTTCATTCCAAATATCATCAGCCCTTCATAGGTTACACTTTCAGAAAAACCTAATCATCAATTTGGAATTCCAATTCCCTTCTCCTTACATATGCATAGGACTTCTAGTGAATCTGGTTTGTGTTAATTCTATACCTGATGAGCTAAACTTTCTCCATATCATCATGAACTAAATCTTGCCCTATAAAGAATACTTAACCTACTTGAAAGCAACCAACTGGAGATCTACATCTACGCCAATATAATTCCTCATAAGGGGCCATATGAATTCTTTAATGGTAGCTATTATTGTGGGCGAACTCTATAAGATGAAGGTGATTATCCCAACTACCCTTGAATTCGATCATGCAAGCTCTCAACATTTCCTTGAAGGTATGAATGGTAAGTTCTTCCAAACCATCCGTTTGTGCATGAAATGATATGTTTAGATTAACCTGATTACCAAGACCCCTCTAGAATGACTTCAAGATATGAGAGGTAAAGTGAGGGCCTCTATCTAAGCTGATAGACAAAGGAACAAAATGCTACCTGACTATTTCATTAATCTAAAGCATGGCGTAGTCATCCGCCGAATCTGTAGTCTTGATAGCCAAAAAGTGAGCGTACGTAGTAACTCGGTCTACTATAACCCAAATGGTGTCATGTTGTTTGCGAGTACGAGATGAACCTGTAATGAAATACATGTTGATCACTTCCCATTTCCATGTAGGAATGTTTATCTCTTGAGTAATACCTCTTAGTTTTCTGATGTTCTACTTTCATGAGCTGACAATTAGGACACTTAGCCATAAAATCTACTTCCCTTTCATGCCATTCTACAAAAAGACTTCACGCAGATCATCGTACATCTTTGTGGCGCTTGGATGAATAGGATACCTAGATTTATCGGCTTCTGCAAGAATCTGTTGTCTCAACTAACCCACCTTAGGAGAACAATAATGACCCTGGTAGCTTTGCAAACTATCTTCACCTTGGGAGAAAACCTCAACTCTCTGCTGATGAACTGCCCCTTTTAGTTTAAGTAATATAAGGTTAGTGTCTTATTTCTCCATAACCTACTCTATCAATGAAGACTCTGACCAATTCTAGACTGCCACACCACCATGTGATATGCTTGTAAGGTAAACTCCCAAACGAGAAAGTTGGTGAACATCTTTTGCTAGTTCTTTCATTTGTTCCTCAACATGTTCTACACTACCCATAAATAGTCTTCTAAGAGCATATGCTACCAAATTAGCCTTACGAGGATGGAAGAACACATCCATATCATAGTGTTTGAGGAACTCAAGGTCTCTTCTCTAGTGAAGATTCAACTCTTTCTGGGTGAACACATCCAGATGGTTGTCATGTTATATGAACACCTCTACGTGAACACTATATTAGTAATGTCTCAAGATCTTTAATGCAAATACTGGTGCTGGAACCTCGAGGTCATGAATCAGATAGTTCACATCATACACCTTAAGTTATCTAGAAACATATGTTATAACCTTACCTCGATGCATCAACACACAATCGAGGCAGACTCTAGATACATCACAATAGACCACATACTATCTGACCCCTCTGGTAGAGTCAAAAAGTGAGTTGTAAAAAACATAGTTTCCAGGTTTGAGAAACTCTTCGCACAATCATCTAGCCACTGGAACTTAAAATTTTTCTAAATCAACATAGTCAATGGAGAAGCTATAGATGAAAATCCTTCCATGAACCTTCTATAATAACAAGAAAACCTAAGGAACTTCTTATATGTGTAGGAGAGGTTGGTCTAGGCCATTGTTTCACCTCCTCTATTTTCTTAGGATCTTATATGACCAAGGAAAGCAACAAAATGCAACCAAAACTCACATTTGCTAAACTAAGTGAATAACTGGTGATATGCGAGAGTTTGGAAGCCAATCGTCAAATGATTCTCATGTTCTTCCTCATTCCTAGAGTAAATGAGGATATCATCACTAAAAAAGATAACAAACAAGTCCAAATACTTCTTGAATACCCTGTTCATAAAATCCACTAAATATGCATGAGCATTGGTTAGTCCAAATGATCGACATAACTAGCAATTCATAACCTGAAGGTTGTTTTAGAAATGTCACTCTCTGACGCAGAGCTGATGATAACCGAATCTTAGGTCTATCTTTTAGAAATGACTAGCACCCATAAGTTGGTAAAACAAGCCATCAATTCTATCGATAGGATAAATATTATTTATTGAGATTTTTTTCAACCACAGATAGTTAATGCACATCCTGAGAGAACCATCTATCTTTTTCACGAAAACCAATGTTCCGCCTAATAGAGAATACTAGGTTTAATGAAGTCCTTATCTAGAAGGTTTTTAAACTAATCTTTCAATTCCTTAAGATTAGCTCAAGCCATTATGTAAGGAGGAATAGAAAGAGGTTGGGTATCTAGAATTAGATCTATTCCGAAGTTGATTTCTCTTTTGGAAGGAACACCGAGAAGATTAATGGAAACACTTCAAGCAACTCATTTACTACTAGATCTGACTCAAGAGTTGGGGCTTCCAAGCTTGAGTCCTTAATACGAGCTAGATGATAGAGACACCCGTTAGAGATCACGTTCCTGGCCTTATGATAAAAAATGAATTGACCCATAGGCACTAAGCAACTACCATTCCACTCAAGGATTGGCTCGTTTTGATATAAAAACAAAAAATCGTAGTTCTACTATCCACTAAGGCAGAATAAGAATGTATCCAATCCATTCTTGGAATGATACCGAAGTCTATCATTTCTAACTCTACAATATCTACTTAGGTGACTTTCCGAAAGATTGTGATAGGGCAATTTACGTATACCATTCTACCTTTAACTGAGTCACCAACTGTAGCAGAGACTGAGAAGGTTTTGGAGAGATTGAGTCACCAACTTGTACATATTTATAAGAAGGGCAATCCCTCATTCGGTATCCAATATAACCACACCAAAAACATCCATTACAGACACGTGCTCAGATAGTTCTTACCACACTTTGGAAACTTTGGTATGAACTTTGGTATGTTCAGGTAATTGAAACACTCCCCTGAGACATAGAGCCTGATACCCTACGTTTCTGATCTCGTCGATACATGATGGATGGAACACTAGTTGATGAAGGTGTTGGGGCTAAAGATTTTTGGTGAAACTGTGAGAGATTTCGACCACCCAATTTTTGGTGAGAATGCTCATAGTTTCTTATCCTAGCCTCTTTGTTATCCTTAGCTTTCTCCCTAAGCTATACCCATCAACTTGTTGAGCATGGATCACGATCCTAGAGATGTTCATATCTTTTAGTAACATGACATTTATGCACTTTGTTCTTAGAAAAGCCCCGATAAAACACTCTCATGTCATAGGAGAGACATCTTCGCCCCTATTTTCCTTCCATTGTGTGAACCAAATGTGAGCCACGTCCTTAAGTTGGTAGGACACTAACTCTACCTTATCATTTCTAATAACTTGTATCACTCAACATATATTTGTGACCTCATCAAAAAAATTCTAGGGATCTTCACAAACTATCAAACCTAAAAATTCAAATGGATTCATCCTAACAAAGTTGCGGACCCTAATACAAATAGTCAACCACTAGCATTTGTAGAAACTGGAACATGCTAATTGTTACAGTTAGCTACAGTGTTGGCCAATACTTGAATTCCTAAACTCTACATTTGAATCTTCATGACTTGGGACTTAGGAGTTGTGTTAGGATTGCAGACATTAGCATTCATTTGGTAAGCTCTACGAGGAGGAATAATTTGAAGATGTGTAACTTCATGTTATAAAAATGAAATCATACCCACACATGATAACAATATAAAGAAAACAAAGTTTTTTCTTAAAATACTTCGTAGCCTACCCTTCATAGGTGTGGCACGCTTCGCACTCATGAAAGGGAATGTACTTAGTGCTGCTTTACAAACATCCTAGGACTCTTGACCATAGTGCTCTAATACAAAGTTTGTCACGCACCGAGGCTACCCCTTGACGTAGCACGGGACCTAAGATCATGAGTGACACCAAGCTAACCCTACTCACATATCAGAAGCATACTTAAAGATTTTCTGAAAAATAAATCATACTGTGCGGAAGCTTAAACATGACATAATGAAAGTGATGGGGATTACCCATTATAAGTCTGGATATAAAAAAAATTGAGAGTTCAAACTCAACTAATAATTGAATCTAAACTATGTTTGAGTATAAGCCTTAAACTGACTAAAGATGTTGACGTGCCCAAGCAAACTTGAGAAAAACAGAAATCTAAATATAGAAAATAGCGAGATAACATTTCAATCGTCCTCAAAAAATGGGGACTCACCGTTTATACTTCGGAACGGTAGATTGGGAACTGATCTGTACGCATAGTACTCATCAGTACTTGAAAGGTACTACATATGCAAGATAGGATAAAAGTAAACAATTATATACATAACTGGAAAACGCAATGAAATCAATGATATAATCTGAACATTAAAGATAATACTGAAATGTGTTGAATAGTTAACTTACCAAATACAATGACAGAGTATAAACATGTTGAGATTGAATACTGAACAATAATTGATAACATGGTCAATGCACTATAATCTAACTATGGAGCTACTATTAACTAACATAAAACCACATGAGCTATCCGTGGAGTCTGATGTATCGCTCCATTGAGATCACTCAACATACCTTTCCAAGGGTATAAAGACATGACTGGCATGATCATTAAACATTTTTCCCACTAAAGGAACTTATCCAAAGGGAACACATAGTTCTGTGATTGTGAGGGTAATTGACCCTTAGTCCACTCAGTGTTAAGCCTAATCCCAATTGATTCTCTAAGTTATACATTATAAATTAATTTTTTGTAATACTTAATAACTCAAAATACTCCTATTGTAATTGAAAATGCAACATTAATGTTCTTATAATAAAACATTTTTACTGAGGAATGCATATCTGAATAAACTAACCTAGCAAGTCTAATTTACGAATTAAACAAATCTACACAACTAAGGATTGGAGTTTCATGCAAAGCCTCAAGCAACAATTCCTTAAAAACATGATAATGTGATTTGGATTAGTCTCATAGCTAAATCACAACATAAATATGAAATTATAGAAACCCTAGGTCTAACATCATAGAGCATTAAGAACCGGACTAAATTATAAGGATCTAGTGGATGAAATGAATTCACTAGTGAAATATCACATACCTAGTTATCAAATTCATGGAGAAAACTTTTGATTTTGGGGCTGAAACTGAAGAAAATTTGTTGTGTTCTTGGAGAGGGCTAGGTCTACTCGTTTTCCTTCTTTTCGTTAAACATGATGTTTTTTTGGAGAATGAGTTGACTAGATTAAGTTATAATAAAGTTACATGGACAAAATTGAATAATACGACGTAGGTTAGGTCATGAATGATGTAGTTTAGGGGTCCAACACATAAGGAAAAGATAAAACGACCCCTAACATAAAAGTTCTGGGCCAACCAAAAGACAGTTGACTAGTCTACGGTCCATTCTGTGAACTGCCGTTTGTCTTTCAGAGAGATGGAATTTGGAGGTCTGAACCACGGCCTGGACCACGGGCTATGGTCCAACCTTCGTTCCGAAGGTCCTCGCATAGGTCGACCCTTTTAGAAAAAAAAATTCTAGGTTTCTGGGGAGGGCTGGATGTTGCAAACCATTGTCCCCACCTATGGTTCATGGGTGACACTACTTTCCCCGTGTAATGCCCGTCAGTGGCATTTGCAACTTTTCATTTCTGCAAACCTACTATTTCTAGCATACGGGTTGTTACAAAAATGACTAGGCCAAAAGATCATGAATAGCTAAAAGAAATTTTACCCAAAGAATGGTCACAATCTGAGCTCATAAAAATGTTAACCAAATAAACACATATAATGAAAAACAAAATCCAAAAACTAATCCACAAACACCTTGGGATCAAAACTATAGATCATTCGAGATAAAACTCAACATTTTGGAGCTAACGACGCTAATCTAATTTCTATCTGAGATTGTTTAACATGATTGTTGACGGTAGTCAAACCTATGGAAACATTTAAGGCTTAAGATATAATAATACAAACTGAAAATGAAAGCCTCACACCTAAACCAACCACACTGCTAGATTAAAAAATACATTGTGGAGCTAATGGAACTTATAGAATCATCATTCAATATTATACTTTCTAGATGTTTATTAATGTCAACTCTCATTTATTTCAAAGGTTCGAAAAGGAAAAACATACCCCAAAGCACGCCAAAACACATTAGGAAATGTGCCACCCAATGCAATACCACACAAGAGCTATAACTAACCTATGTGAAGGGAAAAAATAGTTAAAGTATGAAAAAATAACCTCGAGGTTCATTAAATTTTATTTTTTATCTTTGAATTTATAATTGACGGCCAATGATTCATAAAGTCTTGAATTTCAAAAACTTACCTCTTAAAAGTGCAGGAAAAGTGAAATAGGGAATCAGAGAATCATAAAAAGGTAGGTTGTAAGTATGGAGAAGAAGATGAAAAGGATAACTACGTATGAATGTCAATCCCTAGGATTGAGGAGAAGTGGGGACAAGTTACATGAAGAAGGTCGTATGTATGGAAGTAACACCTCTTTTCATGAAACACTATTTTTCTTTCATCGAAGTGACTATTAATTTTGCTTTTAAAAAGTTTTTCCATTCGATGTTGTGTCCTTACTTTCTATATGTTTCCTTAATTTAAAAGAATAGTTTTGCATGAAACAATGTCTTTATTAAAAAAATAGTTTTGCATGAAACATGTTTTTCTTTAAATAATGTTTTTTCATGAAACAAACATAAGATTGTATTTCTCTTTATTTTATTTGATGTTCTTTTCTTACTTTGTATTTTTTTTTCTTTTAGTGTAATAGCTTGTTGAATATGGTAACGGGCTATGTGTTTGGCTTACCTACTAGTTTTATTAGTAGGTGTTATGGTGACCTGAGATTTTAGTCTGTGAAAATTATTACAATTTTAACTTTGGGTGGGGGTGGGGGGTGGGGGAGAAGATTATAGAGTGAAAAAAGATAGTAAAAATAATAAAGTAGAGAATAAAGAAATAGAGATAAATAGATGGGTGAGAATTTTTAGATAAGAAAAGAAATAATAATAATCCTAAAAGAAATTAATGAGAACTAAGAATTTCTAATTATGGAGTTGTTTTAAGGGAAACGAAGAATTTCATAAAAAGATTGAATTGCGGAAAAGAAGAGAAAATTTAATAAAGAAGCAAATATATGTATGAAAAGGAATTTAGAAAGAGAGGATAAGTCACAATAAACAGGAAAGAGATAACCCTATTTTAAAATAGTTCATAAACAATAAAGGAGAGAAAAAAAGAACAATAAATTAATAATTTTTCCTTTTAAAGTAAGCAGAGAAAAATAAAAAATAATAAAATAATATATTTTTTTTTCCTTTTAAAGGAAATAGAGAAAGAAAAATCACAAAAAAATGTATGTAATAATCTGTAGGTTGTCATGGTGTGTCAATTCTTTTCATAAATGTACATTTTCGATTCAGCACACACATATTATGGCCAAACACTAAATCTATTTTCTTTTCATTAGCCACACTTTCTCTCTCCCTCTATCTCTTGAAATTTTAATGCTAATTTGGTACTTTCGTCATCCATGATGTGTTAAGATTTTTCCTTTTCCTTGAGAGAAATATAGTCGTGTTCCCTAATCCTTCTTAGACGTGCCTCTCTATAGTACTTTTCCCTAATCCTTCTTAGATGTTCCTCTCAAGAGAGATGACTCTTTCATTTTGTGCTCCATGTCATATCAAATCTTCAAGTATAAAGAAGATTTTACACTCACAAGAATACCACTCTATTAATTAATCTACATATAATCTCACAAAACATATTTATTCCCTTTTTTGTCTGTCTTGACATTATTTGAAAAACGAGTGTGAATTTGAGACCTATTATAATGAAACATTCATACACCGCAAGAGGTAAATCCTTATTCCACTTCTTCTGTTCTCTGTTGAACTAAATTAATTTATAAATCAATGCTTTAGTATAGATATTTATGTTGTTTGCGATTTCATTTTCGTTTCTTTTATGGATCCTTGCTATCATGATGTATAATAAATTGGTTATTATCTCTTTAAAAAAGAATCCAATAATAGAATTCATACATTCTCATGACTTTAGACTAATCTTTGTACCTATGGTGAGTTAGTACGTGCACATCAAATAAATGCTCTTATTATTATTGCTTTCCAGTTGTTTACTGTTAAGATATTTATTATTCTTATTCATATTACCCTTTAATTTTTATACAAAAACAAGAGTGAAGAATTGCAATATAAGACTCAATGTCACTGCAAGATATAAAATATGCATATACATATTTATTTCTATCTTTGACTCCTTTGAAACTCACTCAAACATAAATAAACGGAGGGAGGAGCACCACTTATTCCATTCTCTATCTTGCTAACTTGTGTATCTCTTTTTAACTGAAATTTGGGTACTAATTTATTATTTATTTTTGTTACTGTTTTTCTATGGTAGTTTACATTTGATTGAAATAGTTATAATTAATTCCCACGGATAGCTTATAGTTCACTAAGTCCAATACATGAAAGATCCTAAACACAATATTTTTGTTCTAAAATCCTACCATATAGTTTAAATCAGCAGTTTACATATATGCTATATGCAGTCTCCATTTATTAGAATTTTTCTTGCATCTTTCCAGTAGAACTTCTTAGGACAAGTATAAAGTCTCGAACACATTAAAACATTGAAGACTATATCTAGTCTGCTTGTTTTGATATATAGTAAAGATCCAATATTTCCTCAATATATTGTATCACTACAAATGGACTTGGTTTGTTGATATTTAGTTTTCTAGCGGTCCTAATTGAAGTATTAATGGGCTTGGCTCTTTCCATGTGGATGCTTTTTAGCAGATCACCAATATACTTTTGTTGATTGCTCATAGTGTATGTTTATAACTTCTTAAACTTTAAGCTTGAAAAGAATCTTTGCTCCCCCATTATATTAGTAACTGTTTCGTATAGTGAATTCAATATTTCTCAAAAGATGTAGTGTCATCGACATTTACCTAAACGACGAGTATATTATCCCCCTTGATTTTAAGAATAGTGTGTTGTTAGGTTATCACATGACAAACTTAATCAGTAGACCTATATTACTAGAAGGTCATCACGATTATCATTTGCAAACTGAAATATTCGTGTAAATGCTAAGTCGTCCTTCTTGAATGTCCAGAATGTGTGCACATCTAATCCATATACAGTCCTACAAGAAATTAATGGGATTGGTATTCCATGAATTTTGTAAGGCATAATATATTTATAATGGCAATCTACTATGTAGTTTTTAGTACTCTCATGTCAAACTTTATTATAATAATCTGAATAGTACATGTATTGTCAGCGTGAAGAGGAGTAGGATTTAATTGAGAAAGCACTACAATGACCCTTTAGATAATTCATGTATTATTGGCTTAGTTATTATTATTAGAGCATTCTTATAGTGACCCAAGTAATTTATAACTCTCTAAGAATGATAGTTCAGTAACCTGGTAGTTTATTTGGATTTATTTTGTGTTTCTCTATTTTAAAACATTCGAAACATAAATAATTTGATGAAAAGTTCCAGGACCTTTCATACGGATCATGAGTTTCCGGGCTAATTTCGAGCTCCCTTGTGGAATTTGGGTTAAAATGAAGTTTTGATGATGGGCCTACTCTTTTTCTAGAGACCTTAGTTGGAATTTTCGATGGCTCCATTGAGTATGGAATACAAAATTTGGTAGGGTAGAATATTTCATCTCTGTGCAAAAGTTTTCAAATGAATCTTGAGAACCCCGTGAGTTTTTTCAATTCATGCAACAACATCTTCTTTTTGTGCCACCTTGCTGTGCCTTCGGAATTATTGAGGGTTGTTATTTACAATTGTTATCTCATGGCCCTTAGTTTGTAATCGAGAATAGTTATCATGTGGCGTTGACCACCCTTAGTCATCTTGTTCGTGAGGTTTGACTTTTGTGATCACGAAGGTCATTTAAGGGATGACCCATTTTTGGGGCCTCCTTCTGCTGCTATTGGGATGTGTATTTGTGACTTCAAATTTGAATAAAAGAGCATACTATGATTTGTTTTTAATCTAGCATTTCTTTCTACTATTGTGAGAGTTGTTTGTGCCCGATTTGGGTGATTTTGAGTTTAGCGTGTCGGGGAAGGTTGCAACTGTGGATTGGGATTACTGGGGAAAGCTTTTTTGTAGTATAATCTTCTCTGTAACGACCTGCTTAGTCGTTTTGAGCAGCAGATTTTATTTCTGGAAAACTGTCTGAGACGACGTGTCCAACGACGGACCGTCATGGGCACAACGGACCGTCGAGGGTGTCTTGTTCCAAACACTTGGAATTCTTATATTTGAGTGCTGAAATCGACTCTCTGAACTCTGTGACGGACCTGCAGGACGGACCGTCACATACATGACGGACCGTTGTGAGGTTCCGTTTCAAAACACTTCAACTCTTGAGAATTGGGTACTGAGAGCAATTCTCTGAAGTCTGTGACGGACCTGCAGGACGGACCGTCACAGACATGACAGACCGTTGTGAGGTTCCGTTTCAGAACACTTCAACTCTTGAGAATTGGGTACTGAGAGCAATTCTCTGTCCGTCGTGACGGAAGTGCAGGACGGACCGTCGTAGGCACGACGGACCGTCACAGGTTGCGTAATCCCAGTCTGGGTCAAATTTCTGGGTAAGTTTTAAAGGGGAGTTTTGGACTATTCTTGCTATAATTATAAATTTTAGTGGGTCAATGTTAATAACTCAAATCCTTGGGGGTGTAAAGGAGATGACCTTGAGTTACTTAGTGGGTGGTTTCCTCATCTTTTATACCTAATTATATGCTAAATTAGGAAAAAGAGAGAGAGTTTGGAAGAAGAAAAATAAGAGAACAAGGAGAAGAGAGAACGATCTATAGAGAGAGACAACCAAAGAAGGAACCAGAGCGTGAGAGATTGCTTGCTTGATCAAGATCCTTGGTGAAGGTAGGTTATGGTTTGATACTATTCGTAGTAAACTCTTAATAGTGAATGATATGTATTGGTAGTATTGTAAACCCTTCTATATGCTTAATCTTATGCTTGCATGAATGTGATTATGTGATTGTGATAAAATAAGCATAATGAAGCTTTTGAATCCAAAATCTTGAAGAACCCTAATTCACCTTGTTATTGATGATGCCTTGGTATAAAAGAAGGCTTGATGACGAAAGTAATGAGATTGTGATGCTTGGTAATAAAAGAAGGCTTGATGAATTGATAGAATTAGGGGATCGGAGTGTCACGTTCCGACACATAGTATTAGTGGGTCGGGTGTCACGAACCGACACATAGAATTAGGGGATCGGAGTGTCACATTCCGACACATAGTATTAGTGGGTCGGGTGTCACGAACCGACACATAGAATTAGGGGATCGGAGTGTCACGTTCCGACACATAGTATTAGTGGGTCGGGTGTCACGAACCGACACATAGAATTAGGGGATCGGAGTGTCACGTTCCGACACATAGAATTAGGGGATCGGAGTGTCACGTTCCGACACATAGTATTAGTGGATCGGGTGTCACGAACCGACACGTAGAATTAGGGGATCGGAGTGTCACGTTCCGACACGTAGAATTAGGGGATTGGAGTGTCACGTTCCGACACGTAGAATTAGGGATCGGAGGTCACGTTCCGACACATAGTATTAAGGGATCGGGTGTCACGAACCGACACGTAGAATTAGGGGATCGGAGTGTCACGTTCCGACACATAGTAGTAGGGGATCGGAGTGTCACGTACCGACACAAGAGGAAGAAAGATAATGAATCTTGAGAGATGTTTATATACTCAATGTAATGAACCTAATTCCCAAATGAGTGTGGTATTGAGGCTTGAGTCCTCATGGATGAACTTGGTAGTACTTATTGATGATTATAGTACTTGTTGCTACATGTTGAGTATTGTAGTTGATTTATGATATGAACTGATATATACTGTTTTCTATTTTGAGTTGGCCGATGATACCTACTCAGTACTTGTGTTTTGTACTGACCCCCTACTTGTTGTTTCTTTCTTTGTTATTTGGGGAATGCAGCAAACGTACCGTCGTCTTCAACTCAGCAGCAATTCTAGCCAGTCTTCACTACACCGGATTTCAGGGTGAGCTAATGCTTCTAGCTTGGACTGGATCTTCTCTTCAATGTCTTGATGCCTTGAACTTCCGGCATGGACTAGCCTTTTATTTATTTAGCTTCTTAGATACTTTTAGATTAGTAACTTGAGGATAGATGTTCTTGTGATGATGACTTCCAGATTTTGGGGATAATGAGTTATAAATTTTAGAAGTTATTTAATTGATTTCGTTAATGAGTTTTAAGTCTTCCGCTTTGTATTTTGTTCAATATGTTGGGGTTTTAGATTGGTTGGTTCGCTCACATAGTAGGATAAGTGTGGGTGCCACTCGCGGCTCGATTTTGGGTCGTGACAAGATCCAGTAATTGGATCAGGATCTGTACAGCTTATTGATTATCATCATCCTTTGTATCTGGGTGCGTCTGATGGACCAGGTTCACTACCAGTGGGAATTCAGCTTGTTGGAATGGAGAATTACATGTTGTGGACTCGAGCAATGAAAAACGCACTCATAGGGAGGAACAAATTGGGATTCGTAGATGGATCGATCACTAAATTGACATCTGGATCTGCATTAGGACATCTCTGGGATCGCTGTAATGCAATTGTGGTTTCGTGGTTGACTAGCAATGTTAGTCGAGATTTACTGAGTGGGATCCTTTTTCGATCAGATGCGCATCTGATTTGGAAGGAGCTTGAAGAGAGGTTTCATAAAATCAATGGTTCAAGGTTGTATGCAGTACACAAGGAGATTTTCACATTAACACAGGGGACACATCCAGTCTCTGTTTTCTATTGCAAACTTAAGGATCTATGGGATGAGTACGACTCGATGATGCCTCCTCCTGAGTGTAACTGTGAGAAGTCAAAGGAATACCTTGCTCAGCTTCAATACCAGAGGCTACTTCAGTTTATGATGGGACTAAATAACAATTACAATCAAGCTCGAAGTCAGATCCTCTTAAAATCAAAATTGTTGAGTGTTAACCAGGCATATGCTCTAATTGTGCAGGATGAAAGTCAAAAGTTGGCTGCTATCAGTTCATCCAATTTACATGAAGGAGGATTAGCTGTTTTTTTCACTTCGAAGAGCTCAGAATCTAAGAAGAAGAACTGGAACTCAGTGTGTGATTTTTGTCATGTCAAAGGGCATGTGAGGGAGGATTGCTTCAAGCTGATGAAGTGTGATCACTGTGGAAAAACAGGACACTCAATCGGAAAATGCTATCAATTAATAGGGTATCCATCTGATTACAAGGTTAAAGGACGAAATGTTCAAGCTAATCATGTTAATATTCAGCAGGAGGGGCTAGTGAATGTTCGTGAAGATGATCAGTACAAGGAATTCAAGGAATATACTCTCTGGAAGCAAATGAGGGATAAAGGTTCTACTTCTAAAGGTCCTACTTCTGGAGCTAGTGCTAACATGACAGGTAAGTGTTTCCCAGATTCACACACTAATTGGATAGTAGACTCCGGGGCTTCTAATCATATTACTAGAAGTAAACATCTATTATTGCATGATGATACAGTAGGTAGTGCAGGAAAGGTACAATTACCTACTGGAGAATTTGCTCAGATTAGTCACACTGGAAACTATCCATTATCAGGAGGTGATTCACTAAAAGATGTCTTGTGTGTGCCATCTTTTAAATTTAACCTCATGTCTGTTTCAAAGGTGACAAAAGACCTGAATTGTTGTGTTAAGTTTTATCCTGAACATTGTGTCTTTCAGGATCTTTGCACTGGGAAAGTGAAGGTGTCTGGTAGGGAGCAAGATGGATTATACATACTGAACACAAGAAACAATGAACATTTTCTTACAGAGGGGAAGTCTATGTTTGTATCTAGACCTCTTCCTGATCTATGGCATAGGAGACTGGGACATGTTCCCATGGCAGTTTTAAGAAAAATTCTTGTATTTCATAAGACTGATTTCTTTCAATTACAACATTGTGATGTTTGTCCTCTATCTAGACAAACTAGATTACCTTTTTCTGTTAGTAGTAGTAATTCTACAGCTTCTTTTCATTTGATTCATTTGGATGTATGGGGACCTTATTATGTTGAAACTCATGATGGTATGAAATATTTCCTCACTTTGGTTGATGATTGTACTAGATGGACTTGGATTTTTCTACTTAGATTAAAATCTGATGTCTCTACTATTCTGAAAAACTTCATAAGTATGGTTGCCACTCAGTTCGGACAAAAGATCAAGTCTTTTAGATTAGATAATGGTTCAGAGTTTTTTAATAAGACTTGTTCTAACTTATTTCAACAACATGGCATTATTCATCAAAGTTCCTGCCCCTACACTCCTCAACAGAATGGTGTAGTGGAAAGAAAACATAAACATATTCTAGAAACTGCTAGAGCCATTCGATTTCAGTCATGTCTACCACTAAAATTTTGGGGTCATTGTATTGAAGCTGCAGTTTATGTCATCAATAGAATACCTTCTTCGGTATTGCAGAACAGGTCACCTTTTGAGGTATTATATGGTCATGATCCTTCTTTAGCCCATATGCGAGTGATTGGATGTCTTTGTTATGCATCTACATTACCTAAACAAGACAAATTTGCACCCAGAGCTGTCAAGTCAGTCTTGTTAGGTTATGGTGTTCATCAAAAAGGCTACAAGTTGTATAATTTGAGCATTAAGTCCATCTTCATCAGTAGAGATGTAGTATTTTATGAGGATAATTTTCCTTTTGCACAACATTCATCAACTGAGGATTCATCTATGTTTGATTCTCCATCTCAGTTTATTTTTCCATGCATTACTCCAATAGGTGCACAAGTCCCGCCTCTTCCTAATCAGCATATTGAACCAGAAGTTGTTGTTGAGAATGTGGCTCTTACTGATCAACATATTGAAATAGAAGCTGTTGAAAATGTGTCTTTCTCACAAGACAATCATGAACATGTTCCTTCCACTAATTCCACTGATACTGCTATTTCTATTGCTGAAGATGTTTCTCTTTCTACCTCTCCTACAACACAAACAAGGAAGTCCACCAGACATTCTAAACCTCCTACTTGGATGCAAGATTATGTGTGCAAGCCAACAACTCATAACTGCACTTATCCTCTTTCAGATGTGCTAGGGTACTCAGGTTTGAGTTCTAAATATCAGGCTTATATTGCCAAGATGTCTACTGATTGTGAACCTACATCTTTCAAAGAGGCTGTTAAGGATCCTAGATGGATAGATGCAATGCAGTCTGAAATAAAGGCATTGGAAGAGAATTCTACTTGGTTTGTTGTTGACCTCCCACCAGGCAAGAAGGCTATTGATTGTAAATGGGTCTACAAAATCAAATATAAAGCTACTGGAGAAATCGAAAGATTTAAAGCTAAATTAGTTGCAAAAGGTTACAATCAGAAGGAAGGGCTTGATTATCAAGAAACTTTCTCACCTGTTGTAAAAATGGTGACAGTGAGAACAGTGATAGCTATTGCAGCTATGCAAAAATGGGATATTCATAAAATGGATGTCTATAACGCATTCTTACAGGGAGATTTAAATGAGGAAGTGTACATGGATCTGCCCTTAGGTTTTGCTGGAGACAAAAGGCATCAAGTTTGCAAATTATCTAAGTCCTTATATGGCCAAACAAGCCTCTCGACAATGGAATATCAAGTTGACCACTGCCTTGACTAGTTCAGGTTTTGTTCAAAGCCATTTGGACTATTCTCTGTTTACTAAGAAGACTGACACTCATATTGTCATCGTTTTGGTTTATGTTGATGATTTGTTAATAACTGGAAATGATGGAGTGTTAATTCAAGAAACCAAGGACCATCTGCAACTATGTTTTAAGATCAAGGATCTAGGTGATTTGAAGTATTTCCTTGGCATTGAATTTGCCAGGAGCAAAGAAGGAATTTTAATGCATCAGAGAAAATATGCAGTTGAACTCATTAGCGATTTAGGCTTCACTGCTGCTAAGCCATTTCCATCACCATTAGAAGTCAATAAGAAGCTAACTTCTCTTGAATTTGATCAACATATGCAGGATTGTACTGATCCTTTATTAAGTGATCCAGGTGCTTATCAAAGACTCGTAGGCAGACTACTCTACTTGACAATCACTCGACCAGACATTGCCTTTGCAGTGCAATGTCTCAGTCAATATATGCATTCTCCTAAAGTATCTCACATGATTGCAGCAGCAAGGGTGATCAGATATGTGAAACAGTCTCCTGGTCTTGGTGTTTTTATGTCAGCCCATATTTCTCCTAACCTCACTGCCTATTGTGACGCTGATTGGGCTTCATGTGTTAATACAAGAAAGTCTGTTACTGGTTTTTTACTTACACTTGGGGATTCTCCTATTTCATGGAAATCTAAGAAACAATCCACCATTTCTCGAAGCTCAGCTGAGGCTGAATACAGAAGCCTAGCTTCCACTGTGGCTGAAGTGGTTTGGGTGTCTAGTTTACTCACTGAGCTTGGTGTCCCTCTTACTGGTCCTGTATCCATGTTTTGTGATAGTAAATCTGCTATCCAAATTGCTCATAATCCTGTTTTTCACGAGCGTACTAAGCATATCGACATAGATTGTCATTTCATTAGAGAGAAAGTACAACTTGGCTTGGTCAAACTGATCCATTTATCCACGACGGAACAACAGGCAGATATTTTTACCAAAGGTCTTGGTGTTTCTCAGCATACTTACTTAGTATCCAAGTTAGGCATGAAGAACATTTTCATAGCTCCTAGCTTGAGGGGGGATGTTGAGGAATTGATAAAGTGTACAACAACACTTTGAAGGTTTTTCTTCATATATTGAGTTAATTAAGTTGTTAAGTGTAGTTAGTTGATTAATTAGCTACAGTGAAAGTTAGTTAGCTATAATAAATTTTGTTACAGATTTAAGCTAGTTAGTTAGAATATTAGCTTACATTCTAAGCTACTAATATGTGAGTCTATATAAACTACTACTACTTGTACATGTATTGATAATGAGTAATATACAGAAAAGCTTCCACAAACAATTTCTTCTTACTGCTTTCTCTTCTTCTTCTTCTTCTTCTTCTTCAATTGATCAGTTCAATAAATTCATATATGATATGATAATACAATGAAAAAATTAAACAGAGTTTGTCGAACCCTCAACTTAACAATAGAATAGGGAAGGGTGTCCCCTGTGGTAGGAAAATAGACATAGTACTCTTGTTCAACTTTGGCAGTGATTACACCGAACCACCATCCCTCATGTGCATACACATCAACGATCTCGTAGATTTTCATTGGCCTTGTTTCATGTGGAATAACAGGTGGAATTGGACGGACCTCTGAAACATGTACCGACTCCTCTAGTGGCTCATTTTCATCGTCATTCACCAGTTTTTTGTATTTGACTTTGTAATAATAAGCGACAATCGGATGAACAATACTTGCATGGTAGTAAGATTCTATATAGCCTTCTACTTGGCTTGCTACTTCAATGTCATCATTAATTTGAAATATTAATGTTGTTTCTTGTTTTTTATATGTTGTCTCTCTAATGTTATATGAGATAATATCATTATTATTTGATGATTTTCATCTGCACCATTTGATTCTGTCATTGAAATTGATTGAGTGAAAAAAATAATTTTGAAAGAGCTATGACAAAAACTTATGGCAAAAAATCATCTTTTATAATCAAATTTTACTTGATGATAAAAAAGATTTTTATGGAAAAAGTATTAAAAAATACTCCCAAAATCTATAACTAAAGAGAAATTTTATGTCACAGTCAAATCAATGCTTCAGGATTTTTTTATAAAAAGCTACCCTAAAATCTAGGATTCAAGATTAATTTTTCAAATCTTACTTGATGGTCAAAAAGATATTTAAGGAAAAAAACTAAAAGACACTCCTAAAATATATGACTAAATCATCAAATTTTATTTAATGATAAAACAATATTTGAGGTCAATATTTAATTACTACTCTACAAATCTATGATCGGATCAGATTTTTATAGTCAAATTTTATTTCATGTCCAAATATATATTTAAAAATGAAAATTTTGAAAAATTAATTCCAAAATTTATGGCTAAAATTCATTTTTTTTATAATCAATTTTATATTACTTTTTGGTCAAACAAATATTTGAGACTTTTTTTTTGAAAAAAAAGTAACTCCCAAAATTTATAAGGAAAGTTCATTTTTTACGATCAAATTTTACTCGAGGAAGTTTTTTGGAAACTACTCCAAAATATATATATGCATATCAAAACTATAAGATAGAATTTTACTTCATGGAAAATATATATTGAAGGAAATATTTTAAAACTACAATCAAAATTTATGGTTGAAGATCACAATTTTTATGATCAAATATTAGATAATATTTTTAAATATAACTTCCAAAATCAACGACTAAAGATTATTTTTTTATGATGAAACTTTACTTCATGACCAAACATATTCAAGTATTTTAAAAAAAAAAATACTTTCGAAACTCATGATCAAAGATCGGAAATAATTCTATTTAATTATTTTTTAAAAACTATCAGCAAAATTTGTGACTGAAGATTATATTTTAAATTGTATTAACTTTTATTGTCAAATAAATATTTAAGGAAAAACTTCAAAAATTACTTTCAAAATCTATTATCAAATAATATTTTAAAAATTAAATAGCAATGAATATTTAAGGAAAATCTTTTTAAATTGTTGAATGTCATTTTTTTAAAAATCATTATAAATTTTACAGTCAAACTAATATTTAAGGAAAAACTTTAAGAATTACTTTCCAAACCTATGGTCAAAGATATATTTAATAAAAATTAATTTAAAAATAATTTCAAAATCTATGATCAAATAAATATTTAAAAAAGTAAATTTAAAGTTATTTTCAAAATCTCTGGGTATAAAAGAATATCTCAGAAAAAAAATTACGTGCAAAGTATATTTTATGAAAATCTTTAAAAACTACAATAATATATATAAAAATGGTACTCGTATATTTAAACTCTTATTAAATTTAAAAGGAAAAAACTTTGAAAAGCTATGGTCAAAGAAAATATTTAATAAAAATGTATATATAGATAAAATAAATAGATCAATATTAAAGGAAAATGTTTAAAATGTATTTGGATTTGATCCTAATGTACCTACTAAGGGCATCTCTCGTGAAGTCATTTCTGTCTTTTTTTTCTTTTCCTCCCTCTATATAAATCCTCTCCAACTCATCTTTTTCATCCCTCCCTCCCTCATAAGTCATAACAAACAAAAAAATATATCATCATTACTAATTGACCTTTTTATTAGTAGTAGTAAGTATATATATAATTATAATTAGTTTTTCTCATCAACAAATTAAAAAAAACATGTCGATCTCAGCTTCTTTTTTGAGATTTAGCCTCACTGCTCACTATCAACCTCCTTCTTCTCCACCAAATCAACCTTTCAAATTCCTTAAAAGTAAGTTTTTCTTTTCTAATTAATTAATTTCTACTCTACTCCTTCTTCTTAAATTCTTTATTTAATGGACACATAAAAATAAGTAGCTTTTAAGTCGTTTTCAACTTTAATACTAGTCACAGTAGATGCACAATTTTTAGATTATAAAAAACTTTATATAACTCTCACGGTTAACTTTTTCTTAAGTATTTCTCTATCAAAAATCAACATTAATTTAATTTTAAATTCTGAAAGAGTATGTTCAAACCAATTTTAAAATTTAAAATCTATAGTCATCTTTGTTCTTTTTTTGTTTTATTTGATGCATCTATCTATAGCGGAGTTTTTAAGGGAGGATTTTTTCATACATGTGGCAGGAATAAAATGTCCATAGCAGAGACTGATGCTTTTTTTTTTTTTTGTTCGTTTTATTCAGGCAACAGATCTTCTGGAGAACATGTTGAATTCAATCGAATTTTGCAATGTAATGCTGTTTCTAGAAATCGTACAAAAGGTGATATATATAGTAGTAATTAATTTTCTAAACGATTTTTATAAGAATTATAAACTTGTGAATTTAACAGTGTTCTTTCACACCCCAAAAAATAAATAAATTAAAAATACAGATTACAAAGAGGTGCAAAATGGTTCGTTGCCAGTTATCAAGTGGGACGACATCGCAGAGGAAGTGGACGTGGAAACACACACACTTGAGGTTGTTGTTGAGCCAAAATAGAAAAAATATATATATTTTTAATTCGTTCAGTATAATAAAAGGCAGACGTAATATAATCAATCTCACAAAATTTGAATTTTTTTATTGTGTATGTATGTAAAAGGTGTATGATCCATCATTCAACATGGAACATATCGATGCTATTCGCTCGATGCTAGGATCCATGGGAGACGGAGAAATAAGCGTCTCGGCTTATGACACAGCATGGGTTGCCATGGTGAAAGATGTGAAGGGAAGTGAAACTCCTCAGTTCCCTTCAAGTATTGATTGGATTGCGAACAATCAGTTGGCTGATGGTTCATGGGGTGACAACTCCATTTGTTTGGTTTATGATCGTGTCATCAACACATTGGCTTGTGTTATTGCCTTGAAGTCATGGAACTTGCACCCTGACAAGACTCTACTTGGTAATTATGTTACTTTGATGAATTTTATTCATTGCTTCAAATATTGACTAACATGAATTTCCTATATTTAATTATAGGAATGTCGTTTATGAGAGAGAATTTGAGCAGGATTGGGGATGAGAATGCAGAGCACATGCCTATAGGCTTTGAAGTGGCATTTCCTTCACTCATTGAGATTGCTAAAAAGTTAGGCTTAGATTTTCCTTATGATTCTCCCGTCTTGCAAGACATCTATGCCAGAAGACAACTAAAGCTCACAAGGTAATCATACCTATATCTACTAGTGTTTGTTTTTAGCTTGGTATCTAGTATTCATATTAAAACCTGACCAAATCTATATTGGAAAGAAAATAAATGAAAATACTTGTAATCAAACTCAGAGCTAGCTAGAAACTGTTTTTAACTTCACTTTTGGCATGTGACAACCTTTTTTTTTTACCATCAAATAACGCATTAATTTCATATGGAGAGAATTTCCATTACAAGAAAAAGTAGCTCATGAATTTATTATCTTTCATGCTTAGCTTCTCATATGAATTACATTAACATATGTAATCCTTGTTTAGATTATAGTTAATTTTGGATACAAAAGTTGAATTACTTTTACTTTGGTTAGCTTGTGAGTAATGATAACGTAACATGTGCGTGCTAATAGGATACCAAAGGACATTATGCACAAAGTCCCCACAACTTTACTCCATAGTTTGGAAGGAATGACAGATTTGGACTGGCAAAAGTTGCTTCAATTTCAGTGCACTGATGGCTCTTTTCTCTTCTCTCCATCTTCCACTGCATTTGCACTTATGCAAACTCAAGATCATAATTGTCTCAATTATCTCAAAAATGCTGTCCACAAATTCAACGGCGGAGGTATATAATTTTTTGTTATTCCTATATTATATTATATTATATTATATTATGTTCATTGAAATCGACTTATATGTTCTGCAGTTCCAAATGTGTATCCTGTGGACCTGTTTGAACATATTTGGACCGTTGATCGGTTGCAAAGGCTTGGAATTTCTCGATATTTTGAGCCAGAAATAAAAGAGTGCATTGATTACGTTAGCAGGTATTACTATTTTTTTTTTATAAAAAAATAAGTTGAGAAATTTGTGGAATGTAATTATATACTCTAAGTAAGTAGGAGTATCCATTTTTATTTTTATTTTTGGTTTCTTGTGCTAGTATTATTATATTTTTAGTATTGTGCTAGTGGAATATAATAATAGTATATTTTTTTGTTTTTTAAGATATTGGACAAATAAAGGTATCTGCTGGGCTAGAAATTCCCCAGTTCAAGACATTGATGACACGGCTATGGCTTTTAGACTTTTGCGCTTGCATGGCTACGTCGTTTCTGCTGGTTAGTCATTATCTACTTCCCTACCATGGACCCCTTTTGCTATTAGATTTTTTTTTTTAAAACTAAAGTTGTATTCAAATTTTATTTATAAACACGTACTGTATTAGTTAGAAAACAATGGAGTACTTGTGAAACAAAAGTATATGCTATTGTACTCATAATGTACTTGTTGTTGTGTTTTGTCAGACGTATTCAAACATTTTGAGAGCAAAGGTGAATTTTTCTGCTTCGTGGGGCAATCAAATCAAGCAGTGACAGGGATGTATAATCTTTATAGGGCATCTCATGTAATGTTCTCAGGAGAGAAAATACTTGAAAATGCAAGAATATTCACTTCTAATTATCTAAGAGAAAAACGAGCTCAAAATCAACTGCTAGACAAGTGGATCATTACTAAAGATTTACCTGGAGAGGTACCTGCAATTGAATTTATATTATTGTCTTTATTTTGTCACATTCATTTGTTTGATATTCTACATCTTACAGGTGGGATATGCATTAGATGTGCCATGGTATGCTAGCCTGCCACGCCTAGAAACAAGGTTCTTCTTAGAACATTATGGTGGTGAAGATGACGTGTGGATTGGCAAAACATTGTATAGGTACTTTCTTTCTACATGCGATTGATAAATATATTAATCTTTGTTAATTTTGCACAATAACCTCTTCTTGCACAAAATAAATACTCCATATGAATAGAGAGAACTTAACGTGTTACCCAATCATATAACTTTTAGTTGTTATATAGTGGATAACCTATCTTATTTCAACTTGTACATTGTCGCGATAAGATGTTGTTTTAATTCTTAAAAGCTGGTAGTTAGTGATGGGATGTTATATATATATAGTAATTGGAGTCGTTGCAAAGACGGCACACTCACCTTATGTCTGTCTCTCTGTTTGTTTGGTTTGGTTTCACTATCAACTTAAATGAACACTCATGAATGATTGATTTATCTTTCAACAAAATGCTACCATTGAATTGAATACAACCAATAAATTACCATGAGAAGTGGTGGGACCTTGCAAAGGACAATTGAAAAAAAGCAAGTTTGTTGTTTTCAAAATAACAAACGTTACATTGGATACTGATGTGCTTTGTCGTCAGAATTCACTACACGTCCACGTTAGCCACAAATAATCATTTTGAGCTTACTAATTATTTTTCGAATGAATGTGCTACATACAGGATGCCATTTGTTAACAATAGCCTATACCTAGAGCTAGCGAAATCGGACTATAACAGTTGCCAAGCTTTGCACCAGTTCGAGTGGAGAAGAATTCGCAAGTAAGTTACCAATTTTATAAGTAGGTAATTCATAGTTATAACAGAAAAAGAAAAAGAATAATGATGCATGTATATATGTATAAACGTTAGTAAAGTATATTTATATTTATATTTATATTTATAGATGGTACTACGAATGCGGGCTAGGAGAGTTTGAAGTAAGCGAGAAAGGCTTGTTGAGGACTTACTATTTAGGGAGTGCTAGTATATTTGAGGCTGAAAGGTCGACGGAGCGAATGGCTTGGGTAAAAACGGCAGCTCTTATGGACTGTGTGAGGTCTTATTTTGGCTCCCAACAAGTATCTGCAGCTGCATTTCTTTGCGAATTCGCACACTACTCTAGCACCACTATGAATTCGAGGTAACATTTCAGTTTTACATCATGATCTATACAACATAAAAATATTGAACGGTTGATTGATGATCATGGCAATGACAGGTACAACACAGAACAGAGGCTGGTTGGGGTCATTCTTGGAACCCTAAATCATCTCTCACTGAGTGCCTTATTAACACATGGCAGAGACATCCATCACTACTTGCGTCATGCTGTAAGTAGTAGACTAGTTAAAGAATACTTATTATATAAATTACATGAAAAATTCACTAATTTGATGTGTCTCTCTCTATATCTATATAGTGGGAAAATTGGCTAGTGACGGTAGGAGAAGGAGCTGTCGATAGTGAAGGAGCTGCTGAACTCATAATTCGGACCTTAAATTTGTGCAGTGTTAATTGGATAGCGGAGGAGATATTGTTGTCCCATCCAACTTACCAAAGGCTATTCCAAATTACCAATAGAGTTTCTCACCGACTCCGTCTCTTTAAACTCTACAAGGTTACAATACATTCATACCTTTTTTTTTCATTTTTTATTTCTTCTTAGTATTACATAATATTTTATTTTTTACCACTTTAGTATTTAGAAAACACTCTCTATCTCTTACCTATAACTGGACTACAAATAATATAAGGAAAAATAAAACCCTTTTATTATTAAAAGTTAGGCCTCCAATTTATACACATAAATCTTTTTTGTGATACATTCCCACTTTTGGTGGAGAAAGTCCAAAGAGATATATATTAATATTATGTGGTGTAACTGCATATATTTCAGGGACAAAATGCAGACAGTGAAAAGCAGGTAGGAATGTTGACTTTTAGTGAAGAAATAGAAGGCGACATGCAACAGGTAGCAGAGCTCGTGCTATCTCATTCTGATGCTTCGAAATTGGATGCCAATATCAAAGACACTTTTCTTACTGTTGCCAAAAGTTTTTACTACTCAGCTTATTGTGATACCAGAACAATTAACTTTCATATAGCCAAAGTGCTATTTGAAAAAGTAGTTTGATTATTTATTTCATCAATATTTATAGTTAGGGCATGCTGGTATCATTCAGGAATTATGATATAGAAATAGAAGGAAATTCATGTTGGTTGACTGGAAATATATATATACTTGTTGGGATAGGAGATGTTAGCGCTGACTAATATTAAAATTCTTTGCTTCAATTTATTTGTCTTACAATTTTTTTTTAATTTAGTATTTATTTTTCAAGTTAGAAAACATTTGCACCCTATCATACCAAACATGTATGTTTTGGCCTAAAAAGATACAACACTGATGGGGTGGCTGGTGAAAGAGCTTGTTGATCTTGCCTGTAGATAAATATTCGACAATGTATGTATGGCAGGCAAAGTGATTAAAGAGATGAGGTATATCAAAACAGTGAGATATTGCTTCCCATTTAGGACAAGCAAGACCCAATTTGACAAGACACATTTCAAACTCCTTCCCCCCTGTCTCGACCTTCTGTTGCATCACACCTATTGTCTTGTAGATATAGTTTATTAAGTTACTCATATTATTTCTTGAGAAGAAATCAATACTTCTTTAATATTAATTAGAAAGGTGTAGTAGGAAACAATTACTCAATACACTTATTTTATGGATACTTTTTTTCTTTTCTTTTTCTGAAGCACACTTTATTGTAAAACAAAGGTACAAACTAGCCATTAGCATTAATCAACATAGAATTGCGCAGATAACTCCATATAAGAGTAAGTTTTTTTGGTAACCTAGAAAATTAACTATGATTAGGTTATCATATATGATTTAAGTCCTACGGAAAAATATCATTATTGCATATATAATACCATGAAGGTTGAATTGAATAGTACAGTAAGCAGTCTAAAACTTGATGCATGGTGATGACATATGGCAAGTTTGAAGAGTCTAAATTTATGTAATAATGTTTGACTAATCACATAAATTGAGGCGGACGGAGTTGATTGTACTAGCATATTTATGATCCAAAGAGCGGATGACTTGTTGGGTCAAAATAAACCGCAACTCTGGTGGACTATGACACACACATGTTATTTTGGCAGCAAACAAATAGTGATCAAACACAACAAGATTGCCTTTATTCACAACTAAAATAAAATAGTACTTCAATGGAATAGTTTTGTAAATTAAGTACTACTTACTAGATTCTTCCTACAGCCTAAGCAGTTCAATTTTAGTATGGAGTATTAAATATTAGATTTCTTTATAATGAAACAATTTATAATTTTAATAATAAGCTATAGCAGTAACACCTAACAAGATGAAACATCAAATCAGAGTGGTCGTGAGAAAGGATCTTAAATTAACACAATATATTTATTAGCTTTGATATATACACAACTCTTAGAGTAAGCCATTTCTTTTTTTTTTCATGACAAATTCCATAGAGATATATATGGCATTGCCTGATCATATTAATTAACAACCACATGAAGTTGTCGTATAGCCAAAAGGTTTTACTAGTGGCTATATTTCAAAGAGCATCATGCATATAGGTAGCATGTTAGGGGTGTTTTTGGTAGAGAGAAAAATGTTTCTTCAAAAATAAATTAATGACCACGTCCTCGAGTGCTAGAATTTGTTTTCTCTAGCTATATTCATACAAAACTCATTTTTCTAGTCTTTAAAGAAATTTATTTCCTAGAAAAAAAAATATTTTGAATAGAACCTCAAAAAAATTGTAAAAAAGATTTCCACCGTATGAAACGAACACACTATGTTTGGCTTGATCTTTTGCCAATAAAGATGTACCTCTTATGTGGTGGGTAGTAAAAGAAGTTGTTTCTCTTGCCTATATTTATACTGCTACCTGGATGTTGGACAATATATGGCAGGCAAAGTGTGCTTTAAAGATAGCACATCAATAATAAGATGAGAGTGAAGATATGGTAGATCTACAAAATTGATAAATTGTTTCCTATTTGGGACAAATAGACAAAGACACATCTCAAATTCCTTTCCACCCACTTCGACCTTCTTTTGCAACATAATCTACCCTTGTTTCGATTTATGTGTGTTATTTTTCACAGTCATATAAATATTTTTTTAACAGTATTTTTTTTATATGTATTTAAAATGTCTGATTTACATAAATTCACATTGTTAAGAAGTAATTATAATATTTTCCTATTATTTTTTTAAATTATAAATATCTCTTAAAATTAATGGAGTTCAGATACATTACTGGACTTCCAGTTAGTTAGCAGATATTTGGGGATAGAACATCCGGATACATAGGAGATGGATGTATCAGAGAGGGAATAATACATCCAGATACATAGGGGAGAGATGTATCCGAGAGGGTATAGGGATGTATGAGCAAGAGAGGGGATTTTTTATTTATTTTTTTTAAAAAAAGGTAGGAAACTTTAGAATAATAGTAAAATAAGATGTGTATTTATATAATTTTTCTTTAAAAAATTTTTAAATTGTTAATTTTTGAGACTTATAGTACAGTATTATGTTACATAGTGTTTAAATATGTAACTTATATCAATTTTTTAGAAAAAAAATTCATATGTTAATTCATAAAATAAAATTAGAAAAAATCAGTCTCAAGATTAAAAATAAAGGTGTCACATTAATTAGTTGAAACATGGTGGTATTAACCAGTAGCTTTAACATAAATAAATTCACCTACCCATTAAATTGAAGAAAAGGAGGAGTTGGAGAATAATAGTTAAATGAGAGGATTGAGTTAATTTAGACGATTAAAATAAATTGAATGAAGATTATATCACATCTTACTCAAAATCTACTTGGTAATTTAAACCAACATATTTTTATAAAACTACAAACACTTTAAGGTGGCCTTTTATGCAGATGTCCTCCAACTTTATGTATCAAAAACAAATACACGAACAACTTTTTACTTACAAAAATTATCATGAAAAAAAAAAAAAGCTTAAATCCAGACGATGTTGGGCCTAAATATTTGGCGATTTATGTCTGGACCACTAGTCTCAAGCTACATAATTAGTTAAAATAGCAAAAATTTAAAATATTATTTAAAATGACAGAATGACAATATTTTTATAAAATAATATGTATTCATATTTTAGTATTTTAAATTAATTTTATTTATGAAAATAGTTAATTTATTGGACCAAAATACACACTAATAAACCGTTTTAAAATGAAAACAAATAAACTAATAAAATTTACCTTTTTTCATTACCATTCTCACCTTTCTTTCCCACATTCTTCACCATATCTCATCTTTTAAGATTAGATTCACTCAAGGTGCTAAATTGTTGCTCACCAAGAAATTCTTTATTATTAAACTAAAACTATTTATTAAATCAAGCAGATTTGTCGATTGACAAGGTAATTTTCATCATTCGAAATTATTTTTTGATTTGATGTACAAAGCACCGATTGTATACATTACAGATTTCCAGTCGAATTTTTCAATTTTCATGTGATTTTGTTTAAATATTCATCATATATTTATAATTTTCATTTTTTTTTGTGATTCTCTTTTAATTTTTCAGATTTTGTAGATTCTAGAAATTCGTGTTTGTGTTGTGTGTGCGTTTATTTTATTTGATATTGATTACACTTTAATATTTGAATACATTTTTTGAATATGATGTTGAATACATTTATATCATTATATAAAATACAATATAAAAACTACAATTAATACAAAACAAATAATATATCTATTAGAATGAATACGACTTAGGAAAGGAACATAATTTTGAAGAGAAAAATAAAATACACAATAAAAAAAAATATGTTTCTTAAATAACTACAGATTCATTTGACATACCTATTGAAATGAATACGAACTAATAAAGAAATACAAGTTTAATTATACAAAATACAACATGAAAACTAGAATGAATACAAATACAAATGACATACATATTGGAATGAATACGATTTAAGAAAAGATACAAAATTCTGGTAAATAATATACATACATTGTGAAAAAAGTATGTCAAATAATATATAAAAATACAACATGAAAACTAGAATGAATACAAATACAAATACAAATGACATACATATTGGAATGAATACGATTTAAGAAAGGATACAAAATTTTGGTAAATAATATAAATACACTGTGAAAAAAGTATGTCAAATAACATATAAAACTATAGGTGTTCAAATTTATAAATATTAAAAAATCAATTTTTTTAATAGATAAACTCTAAGGTATCATCATAAAGTTTCATAACAATAACTAGCACAAGAACAAATAATGACCTTTAAGAAAAAGGAAGAAACCACCTATTTTAGGTCTTATAATCTTTTGTAAGGAAAGCAATAAAGATTTTCACCAAGTTAATCTAATTTGAAATATTCCCCCTTTGATTTTCTCTGGTTTGTACTATTTTTTTATTATATTATATTAAATTAAATATATAAAAAAATACATAAATCAATCTATAAAAAACTAAAATATTGTCATTTTCAATAAACATTGAAAGTATTGCTAAGGGATCCTATCAAAAGTCAAAATATTGTTGTTTTGAAAAAATTCTCTTTGTATATAAATGAAAGACATAAAAAATACTTTAAGTAGATGTATAGTTTATGCCAAAATTATATATAATTGTTTATTGGAATTTGTATATTGTGTTAGTATTATACAAATTATTTAAGTTATGTATATAATGACTTGTATAGCAAGTTAATAGGTATATAGTGAATTATAAACTTAAGACAGTTTGTATGTGCGTGTATATATATATATATATATAAATGACAATTGTATTTAGTTATCTTTATGCCTAAAGTATAACAGTAGATTGTAATTTGTAAATATAATATATACAATTGACATAAGAATTTTATACAACAAGTTTAATTAGTAATAACAAAATTACATTACACTCATTTTCGTATGCTCATATACAAATACATTGCAGCTAAAAAGAATTTAAAATAATTACTCAATTTCATAAATGTATATAATTGTCTTATACGACTTTGTATATATTACACTTATATACATTTCAACACATACATTACTGCATAAATTTGTATATAAATATTAGAAACACAGAAAACGTATCTTATACAACTATATTACAAAATGCTCCATTTCATAAATGTATACAATTTTCTCATACTTATTCGCATATACTAAATTAATATATATTTGAATATATACATCACTGCAGTATATAAATATAGAACATATATACAAACATGTACAACACACATTCAAATCATTTTTCATAAACAAGCCAAATTATCATTTATACAATTACGTTGGGGATATATACAAAGTCACAGCAGACAAACGATGACACATAAATTCAAATTTGTATATACAAGAGAAAATTATATAATTACTTTTTTATACAATCTACAAAGCCATAACTAATAAAATTCGTTTTGTAATTTCAGTATATTCGATATTCTAAACAATTTTATAATATATTGCAATTAAAAATATGAAGTTTCCTTTAATGAGACATTGCCTGTCTTTGAATATGTCAAAATTTTGATTAAATTGATGCTTCAATGATGCGCAGAAACAAGTTGGTTCTCTCTTTCAATCGCTGTAAAATTCTTTTTTGATTTTTTTTTTTTTTTAACATTTACCTTAAATTATGACATTATCTAAATTTATTGTTACCTTATTTAATGCTATCATTACTGTTCATGTAAATTTTTTTTTGTATAAATTATTAAAAAAAATATTTTATACAAATTTAAAGTTACCTAACAAACCAAATTATATCAATAAAATGTAATTATGCAAACTATACACATTTAGTGTTATTTTATAAAATAAGTTTGTCATATATGAAAATTTTCAACTTAATACTTGGGGCTGACCACTTTTTAGCCTGTTAATTAAAAAACAATCACTATAGAATCCAAATAAAACTTAGTGGTCTTACATAAATATACTATAATAAAAAAATATTTATCATTTATAGTAATAATATTTTTTTTTTCACTTGATCACTTTTACTTCATTTATAATACAAGTTTAATTCATATTAAAAGAATAATTTTTCATTCACATATAATATAAATTTTAATGATAGATAATTCATTTATTACACTTATAATACAATGTATCAAATTTTTACCAAAAAAACATATTATATTTTTAAAAACAAGTATTATTCATATATAATTCATATATATTGTATACATAATTCACTTTTAATACATATTGCAGATTTAACATAGTATTACGATAAATAATAATAAATAAAAAATATTACTAAAATCCGTAATTATTTATTAAAATGTATCAATGTAGTTTTTCCTAAAACTTATGTCTATTTTTCTATTAAAAATGTAGTAAAAGTGGCTATTTGTGAAGTTTATCCGTGAAAAGTTTCTTTTTTATTTTTTTTATTTTAGGCCCATTAAAAATGGGCTTGACAGTTGTTGAATGGCCCAAAAGTTCATATACAGCTTCTAAAAGCTGAAAAACCCTAGAACAAAGCCTCCATTTTTGCAAAGAAAAGAGCTAGATCTCTGAAGAAGAGTGTGAATTCAGAGCAGAGGCGCCGGAGTGTTTTGCAGAAGTATATCATTTTCTAGTAGTAAATAAGAAATTCTGTATTTGTATTACATAGCTATATGTTTAAACATTTTCGTATGTGGATTAAAAGATGCAATTAAATTTTAGTTGATTTCTGTTAACAGAAAATGGCGGACAAGGCAGTTACCATTAGAACAAGGAAGTTCATGACCAATCGTCTACTTGCAAGGAAACAATTCGTAAGTCTAAGACGCAATATCTAACATCAATTGCCGTGCTACAGTGCATATCTAAAACTTCATATTTGCTGTTCTGTTTTTATTTGTTCTAAATATTGCCATTTTTTCAGATTATCGATGTTTTGCATCCTGGAAGAGCCAACGTTTCAAAGGTTCTGACATACAAACTCATATTGCTTAATGGCTTTGTTTCCTTTGTTTTTCTGATTGCCTTGCAAGTTCAGCTAATTAGTAGTCGTTAATACAATTATTGGTTATTAGAATGAAATGACATAAGATCATGTGGCTATTGAGTAGTCATATAGGCTGTCAACTTAGTCTGAGAAGCAAATGTGCTTATTTGATGCAAAATATATCTTCTTCCAAGCTCCTCTCTTCTCTAGGAGTAAAAAGAAGCTTGAAAATAGTGCAACTTAATAAGGGGTACTGTGCGGTATCCAGCTAGAATATGATTATTACTTCCTCTATCCTAATTTATGGGAAGGTGTTTAACTGGTCACCTACTTTAATAATGAAAATTAACTTTTGATACTTGTGCTCTTGAATAAGCCTTATATATTTGTGTGAAATTAAATCATCTCATTAAAAGTAAAATGAAAGGTTTAAAGTTGAATTATTATATAATATAGATGTCATCCCTTGTATGATGGACTAAAAAGGAAAGAGTCTCACTTAAATTGGGACAGAGGGGTAATAGATATGGGGAGAGAGAGGTTGAGAACCAAGGTTCAAAATTTCTGTCCAATGCTCTTAGCATTGTTTGATATAAATATGTACCGGTACATGTGCTTGTGGGGAACGACAAATCGGTGATAGAGCTACTCATACCTATGCATGTTGGAGCTAGTACGTACCTCGTGGAATTAGTTGAGGTGCGCCCAAACTTGATTTGGTCTTCACGATTCCCAAAAAAATAGAGAGAGTGCAAATCACTTATAGCTCATTTGATTGTTATATACCTTTGGTTTTAATCTTTTACCTGGTTAACGTTACCTTGCAGGCCGAGTTGAAAGAGAAATTGTCAAGGATGTACGAGGTGAAAGATCCCAATGCAATCTTTGTGTTTAAGTTCAGGACCCATTTTGGAGGAGGCAAATCTACTGGTTTTGGCTTGATCTATGATTCTGTTGAGAACGCAAAGAAATATGAGCCAAAGTACAGGCTGATCAGGGTAAGAATCATTTCAGTGTTTTATTTTTTGCATAGAAGTCATTAAGTCAAGAAAGTCATGTGATACCAAAATTCCTTAATAAACTCATGTTTTATAAGTTCTGTAGATGGTAAGGAACTAATGTTTGCTTCATGGTTTATCATCTTTTGAATGGTTTTTGTAGTTTTAGTATCTTATCTTTAGACATGGTTTTAGAATTTCACTTTGTTTCAACTTCGGTCTTTAAGCGAGTACAAGGAAACTATAGAAACAATCTTTCTTGTTTCTGAGGATTTATTTTTGCTAAGAGTTGCGATGGGTGCAAAGGTCTTACATCTAGTTCATCTCTTTGCTCCTTTTTTGTTTTTTGTGCACAAACCATATTTTAGAGGAATTTGTAGTAAAAAATCATTGCATGGTATCTGTCAATTCTAGAATCTTTATTCTAGATGAAGTTCAGTAAAATGTGCTTACAAGAAAAGATTAGATGGCAGTACAAGACTCGCATGTGCAGTTTCATCATTTCAGAAGTTGAGTGTCTTCCACAACTACACTTAAATTATCCTTCTGTTCTTTTGATATCGAAAAGTAATTGCAAGCTGTAGGTCTACATTACTTAGAGTGTTGCTGTTGAAAAGACTGTTTGTTTGAGCTATGTTGTGTTAAAGGCTATTAGACCATAAAGATGTTTGGTTCTATACCTAATCTCTTCCTCCGGTCTTACTTAGTAACATCTCTTCCTCCTGTCCTTCCCTTGCTCATTCAGTTGATTCTGGTTTTGTGTTGCATTTGTTGCTGTTGCTTTTTCTTTTGTATGTTTGTGTCAGTGATCTGTTTTTAGTATTCTAGCTGTGCTAATTCAAGCACTCATCTTTCTTTAAGTAAAGTAGATGGTTGAGTTTATTGCTCCATTATGTTGAATTTTCGGGCTTAATGATTGAATTTGGCTGTAATTTTTGTTGTGGCTAAAATAATTTGTCTGAACTATTGGACAACACTTGCAGAATGGATTAGACACAAAGGTTGAGAAATCTAGGAAGCAGATGAAGGAGAGGAAGAATAGAGCCAAGAAAGTACGCGGTGTGAAGAAGGTAATGATTTTTATTTTTGCATTTCCAGCTACCACATTGAGAGGTTCTTTTGATTTTGGTTCATTTATTTTATTCTTGTGCTGATGCTGGTTGCTTTATTTTTGCAGACTAAGGCAGGAGATGCCAAGAAGAAATGATCTGCTAGTGATAGTTCCTTTAAGCTAAATGCAGAAAACGTTTTCCATATTATTTATGTTTCTCTGGCAAAACTTATGCAGAATCCTTTCAATTTTGGTTGAGTCACTCAAATTATATTTGCATGTTTATGTGTTGGTACTCGGAAACTTAGTGAATTTGGGAGTGTACCCTTTTTGTCAACATTCTCTTTATTTTATAATCACCATTTCAAGTGCTGCCACAAGGATCATGATTAGGTTACTAACTTATTTGGACAAGAAAATCATGAAGAACCACCTTCTACTGCCCAAATAAAACTTGTAAAGTGGAAAGTAATATATAGTGTGTGTGAAGGTTCCATGTGATTTTTTTGGCTGCAATCAAACACCTTTTGTTAATGGTACTGCTGTAGTTGATAGTTTTCACTTCTGAAGTGATAAGCGCTAAAAAGGAAAGAAGTTTGTTCATTGATAAGAAAGTAAAAAGGTGAGAGAGTAGTAAAAGGTTTGAAGGACATACCAAACGAACATTAATAACCACAGGCATCTTAAATCAGCTTAGGATACTATCCATAGGTATTTTGGGGATGGTTAGCTTGGGCAATCTTTATATTTCTTTGTCATCGTAAATATATTACTCAGTTCTATAGCTAGCTCTTTTTAAGAGATGATCAGCTCTATAGCTAGCTCTTTTTAAGAGATGATTGTCCAAGGCCCGTATAAAGAATTTGCACTTCAACAAACTCCAGGACATTAAGATAAAGATGTGACACTTGTCTTAATTCATTCCAAAAAGTTAGATTCCCAAGTCCATATAAGGAACTAATGAGGGAATCTAACCTACAACAAAACGCCTCCAAATCAAGTGTGGATAACATAAACATGGGGGCTCAAATGGAGAAAGATAGAAAAAACTTCATTCAGCCCAGGGGTGTTAGTGAACGATTGATTGTCTGTATTCGAATTTGA
>JABWTJ010001379.1:0-68158 GCA_016801875.1 Solanum sitiens
ATGTGCTATGAAAAGTTTTAAATTTTTCGCTAAATTTACTATGCCAATGCAATGAATGATATGAGAGGCTTGTCTTAGACCTCCGAGAGGTCGACGACGCCGGTTACAATCCAAGATTGTACCCTATCTTCTAGGGTATGCTTTTGGGTTGTGACAAACTTGGTATCAGAGCATGAGGTTTATAAAGCGGTTTTAGGTTCTAAAAAGTCTCATATTGCCACGTCTAGTAGAGTCTCGTATCATTGGTGGTGAGTCGCGACACATTCAATGGTACGAGAGGCTATAGGACGATAGAGTTTCCCTTCTTCATCAATCTCATATCGTGCCATAGAACTTAATTCTATAAGATCTCTCTCTTATGTTTTCTTGTCCGGTGGTCTTTTAGATATGATTGCTTGGATGAGAATTCTCTATGCTTGAGGGAGAAAAGGTGAGTTTGAAATGCCTATCCTTGTTTTATGGTTTGAATGAGTATGTGTGAAGGTGACAATTATTTTTATTTGATGATGTATATACTAACTAAGGCGACTTGAAGGGTTAACTAGACTTAGGTAGGGGTATGGGACTCTACCTATGTCTTGCACTAGTTTTCCTTGATGGAGACCTTAGGAGGGTAATACTATGTATGTGTATGATGATAAATGTGAATGTGCTTATGAGACGATCTCTATGCTTATAATCATGTAAATAGCCTAGTGTGCTACAGATATGGAGTTATCCATGCATGAAGGTTATAGATGAGTGGAGTATGATGCTAATTGTAGTTCTTGTTGGGTTACTTGGTTTAGTGAAGTTATGGAGCTTTACGTGATCATTGCACATGTTAACTCTATGGGGATTATGATTGGTTATCTTACCTTGCTATGCATGAAATATCTCTTATTTGACGATGTGATGCCATTTATGGCAATATATGAAATCTATGTGAAATAGCATGTTATGTCGATGATGTATGTCATGATATAGTTGAAGCATGCTAGAAGTTATAGTGGTTAAAGAGATTTCTCTTAAATCGTGTATTCCTATATGATTTTGTATGATAGTATCCAAATATTTGGATTTGAACTTGGATTGTTTAATGACTACCTATGGAGGTATGCTATCCTATGAGTGTATGCGATTAAAAATGTGCATTGTTTTCCTTTGCATATAAATAATACTTGATGAGTTGCTAGCATAAATTGGAGTCTTTTACGGAGACTTGAATTGTAAATATAGTATGCATGCTTATGAAGAATGAGTTGTTAAATTGAATTAATGAGAATTTTCTCTAAAGTAGTAATCACTTTAAGTGATGAATGTGAAGGTTTTGTATTTGAAATCCTCTATATGTTGGGTTAAGTTGCTCTTAAGTTCGTTTACCCTAAGTGGGGGATGGTGTTTGAGTGGTGAGATTGTAGAAATTGTCTACATTGTTCTTCTATTCTTACACGAATTTGAAAATATGAATTCTTAGTATGTTTGTTCATGAAAATAGTCTTGCATAAAGTGTGAATTGCATGATCTTTATATGATTGGTATGAATTAATTGACATCATCTTAGAGACATGGTAAATTTTCCAAAGGGCATGAAAAGAAATTTTTGATAAAATCCATGTTTTCTCTTGTTGACTTGCATTTTAATGTGCTAATTGTGAAGTTGACTTCATGAGGTAAGACAAAGAACTTGGAAATAGTCACTTGTAGGGTAAATTGTTTAGCCTTGCAATAGAAGTTGAGTCTCTTTTACCATGAAATATGTTGACTCTCTTGAAAATTTAGTGACTTGATGATTTATAATATAAAATTGTAGGCTCATTCTTGAAAGGTGAAAGCATGTTTTGCTAAGTGTATACGTGTGTGCCTATGGTTTGTGCTATTTTTCCAAAATGAAGCTTACTTTAAGGGTGAGTAATATGTTAAGAAAAGAGATTTGTGGAATGACTTCCTATTTTGTTGTGATGCACCTGGTGTGACTTGCCATTTAGACTTCACTAGGAAGAAAAATATATGCATGACTTTGCTTGAAAGTTGAAATTTCTCATTTTTAAGGAAATTGACCTTGTACTTTGCTAAGGTGTGAACTCATGATACATGTAATGTGTTGAGGAGCAAGACATTCCTCCATGGACACCACTAAGCATGGTATGGTTGAGTATGACCTTCATGGTACTAGGTCTAACTAATGAAGATTTTTGTTAAATGCAATTAACTCAAGTCTAGGTGCATTGAAGTATGAATGCCTACTTGTTTTGAGTATTGTTGAAATCTGCCTATATGTGGCCTTGCAAGATGATATCTTGATGAATTAAGGTGCAATGACCAGGTTATGATTAGGAGAAGTATGTTCCTCCTATGAACATGATAAGAGCCTCTTTGATTAATGCATTAAGGGTGAGTGAATCGAAGTTTTGCTTAGTTGTGTGCATGGAGTGCTAAAATGATTTGATGGTATTTTAAATGTGATGAACTGCTCTTATGTGTATTGAAGTCATTGATGTGATTAAAGAGTCCTAAGTGTCATTCGAGGACGAATGTTTCCAAGTGGGGGATATTGTAAGACCTCGAAAATGAGATAAGGTGTCTAGACCTAATATGTTCGTGTTATCATTATAAGGTCCTAAAATGCCTTATTATGTCATATAGAGTCAGTGTGCAAATTTTGAAGTGATTTGGAAGTCGAACGTCAAGGGACGTCCAAGACGTTCGACGAATAGTCGCTTATGTGCCTCATGTGTGTATGCATGCCTAAATTGTGTGAACTGAGTCAAATAAGTCTTGAAATGGTTTTAAATGATGTTTAATGTTATTATATGGAGTTTCGTGAAGTTTGGAGGTCAAACGCCCAAGAACGTCCAAGACGTTCGAAAGATAGCCCCTAAGAAATTCATCGTATGTCATGTTGGGGTCAAGGCTGTTTGGACGTCTTGTAGGTGTTTGTTTTGGATGAAACTTATGTGGCAGGTCTATAACATGTTAAGGTTTGAAATCACGTTGGAAACATCCGGGTACGACTTCTAAAGGGCCCCACAAGAGGCCCCACAAGAAGGACCCCAAGGCTGCCAATACACTGCCTGGGCAGTGTCCTTGACGGACCCAATGACGGACCGTTGGGCCTCCAACGGACCGTCAAGCAGGTCCCGTCGAAGGAGGGTATCCTTGGGCAGGTTGTGAGCCAAGAAATTGGCTAAGTCATGGGCGACGGAGGGCATGACGCCCCGTCAAGCCCATGACGCCCCATCAAGGCATGCGTCGCGGGTGGCCTGCTAGTTAGCTGCCTGTGTGCTGCCTCTTAAAGGGGTGAATGGTAAATTCACCCCACGTCCTAACCTGACTATAATAGGTTTAATTAAGTAATTTTAGGTGTATATAAGTCCCTAAAAACGTGATTTACCCATTCTCAAATCCCCTCACTCAAATTGAACCCTTCCTCTCCAAAATATTCTCTCTTGAACCCCCATGGTTTTTGAAGCTCAAGAACAGCTTGTAGATGGGATTCTCATGGATTCTTCATCAAGTTTTATGGGTCTTCATGAATATTAAGGTATGGTGATCCTTCATCTCTAAGTAACCTTTCACTTGGAGAGTTCTTCTCAATGTTTTTCAAAGAAATCTTATGAACAAGTTTCCAATCTTCCAATCTAGCCATGGGTTCTTTCTCAAAACGTTTCTAAAGATTAAATCATGATGAATTAGTATTAATATGATGATTTGAATATGATTTCACTTCAATTGCATGATGAACCCATGTTCCTTCCAAAAATGGTTTAGCTCTTGAAAGGGTTTTGTGATTATGGCTTGTTCTTGATGAATTGGTGATTCTTTTATGTTGAATGGCTTGTGGTCATTGTTATTTACATTAACTAATGGTGAATTGATGATGAGTAGTTCATGATGATAAATATATGAAGTTTTGAGCATGAATAGCCTATGTTTGTACATGTTGTCTTGAAGTCGATTGTGAGATCGGTTGAGTAGACTTTTGATTATGTATGAACTGCTTTAGCTACTGTTTTAGGGTGATGTAATGGATGAATTTGATAGGTATAAATCCTTAATGATCTAATTAAGAAGGTCTTGCATGAATTGGTATAGATTTTTTAGGTTATGAAGTCAAGAAGCTAAGTATGTGATGGATCTTGAATTGTGATTATATGATGCATGACTTAGTCTTGATTTCTTACCTAATTAGCTACTACCTTAGAATCATATATGTATGAACTATGATCTAAAAATCAAAGTAAGGGAAGTTAGCTAATGATCAATGTTATCCTACTTTCCTAGTATGTTGAGATGTTGTATTACGTTATGGTATAATCTTGTAGCGGCTTGTACATGGTTTATTATATACTTAAAGTACATTTAGCTACTGCCATATATGTATCTTAATGATGAATAAGGTGTATTGATCAATGATGATCAAAGGGTGAGAAATTGGTAAGATTGCTTATTCTCTTTACTCTCCTACTTCTCTATTCTTTATAGTAAAGTTGATGAAGCCTTGTATGGCATTGTGTGGTATGGTCCACTTATGGTGGCGGTGTTTACTTTACTGTTATTGTAAATGTGTTGACCATGGCCATGAAGGCAAATTGATGAACTTATGAACATATGCCTAAAATGATACTATGAGAAGCTTATGCCTACTTTCCTATTCTAGTTGTGAATTAGGTAGTGTGGCTATTGTATGAGCATGTATATAATCATGCTAGGGTATTGTATAGGTGCTGCCATTGATGTGTTAAAATGGTTAAATAGCCTCTACCCATGTATTCCTTATATGAAAGTGTAAATAGCTAAAGTTAGGAGTATTGATTTCATGGTATATATTGCCTTGTCTCCTATGCTATTATGTGTTGTGTGCTATGTGCTTGAAAGTATAATGTGGTCTAATAGTGTGGCTGACTTAAGATGATATTGCTAGCCATGATGTGATCATATTGGTCAATGTACACACACTCTCACTTACATGCATATTTCAAGTAGTATGAGTCACTGGGTCTAAATGAAAGGTAGTTCTCATATTCACTAGTGTTTACTACTATGCATATTAAGGTGATGCTTATGAATGTATGATTCCCTTACTAGGATGACTTGATAGGTGTACTAGTATGGACAAGGGTATGGGACCTTGTCTATGCATTGCACATGTATATCTTGATAGGATAGTTCCTAGGTTTGGTTCTTATGCATATGAAGGATGATTATATGAACATGTTATGAATATGATATGATGAAGTATGAATGTGTATAATGTCTTAGTAGGTTTATATGAAAGGATTGCTCATATAGTTATACCTATAGACTTATGCATTGATATATGAACATGTGTGACTTGATGTGTTATGTGAAAGGTTTGCTCACATCTATATATACACTCACACACATGGATGATCTAGTAATTTATAGGGGCCTTGAGAGGGGTGCCCAAGAATGTTATAAATTCTAGATAGGTGCTTGAATATGCTATAAGCATATGAATGATGGATATTCTAAAGCTTATGTTTTATAAATAAAATTAATAAAGGCTTTTCAATAAAGGGAACTTAGCTTAGCACCGAGTGAACTTGACATTGAGAGGTGTTGACTTCCCTTAGAGGAATATTTCACCATTTGTCCCTTATAGAGTGTTGACTTCCCTTAGAGGAATAATCACCTATGGACCTATGTATGGTGTCGACTTCCCTTAGAGGAATATTTCACCATTTGTCCCTTATAGAGTGTTGACTTCCCTTAGAGGAATAATCACCTATGGACCTATGTATGGTGTCGACTTCCCTTAGAGGAATATTTCACCATTTGTCCCTTATAGAGTGTTGACTTCCCTTAGAGGAATAATCACCTATGGACCTACGTATGGTGTCGACTTCCCTTAGAGGAATATTCACCTATGTACTTACATGAAGTGTTGACTTTCCTTGAGGAATATTCACTCATGTTATCTCATGAGGTGAGGCCCCATTACCAAATGGTATATAGAGGGAATACCTATCTCTTAGTTCCATAAACTATGCTTGCCACATAGGATCTAGCAAAGTGAATTCACTTGATATGCTAGCATGTATGTTAATGTTCTACCTTGGCTAGGTAGTAACACCTTCCTTTGGTGTAAGGCTCTACAACACCAAATTCCATGATTAGCACCCATGGTCTTAGTGTCGGTTAAGGCTATGGTTTCCCTAAAGGTAAAATGGACAATGGAAGTAATTGAATAGGATCCTAACTAGGAGGACTTAAGGTAAGTTACTTAGGATAGATGGAAGTAGTGAACCCATCTAGACATTGCACAAGTGACTCCTTAGGAAGTCTTAGGAAGGTTCTCTAATGCATATGATTATGTATGTGTCCTTTATGTATGATGTTGTAGTCTTGGTTTGACTATGTTTATGTTGTGCTATACTTCTATGATGGCATGTGTTGTCTTGTATAGATACTATATATGGTATTCTCTTATGTTCCTAAGGTGATACATTGCACCAAGTATCCCTAAAGGATTACTTAGGAGATTAATGAATTGAAAGAAAGAGTTAAATGCTAAGAAGGATGAGTTTCACTAAAGTGACCTTTATGTGTACTTATATTCTATATGTGCTTTTTATGATGATTGGCCTTTGAATGTGTTTCTATGACGTATGTGGATGATATAAATGATGTTAACAAAGGTTTTATGATGATTTACTCAAAATGGCATGAAGTATGATTTCAAGGAAATGTCCCTTTTAAATGCATGTTTTCGCATGGTTGCCATACTTAGTACATTCTTGTGCTAATCCCATTCTTCTTTACTTTTTACACAAAGTGTAGGTATTGGAATGCTTAAAGAAGGTCTACGATCGAGAATCTTGATAGGTGTTTTCTCAAGCTCAAGGAAAGGAATCCTTAAGTTCAAGGATGTCCTACTTATGTCTTTAATATGAAGTCTTTAAATATTGTATAGTTATGTAAGGTATCGTATGGGCCGTGTCCCTAATGTATTCTAAAGTTATTGAGTCTAAGATGGCAAAGAGACTTAGAGTTTAAATATGTATTATGACTTATGCTTTATATATATACGATGTGATGTTTCTAGCATATGATGTGCTACTAAAAGTTTTAAATTTTCCGCTAAATTTACTATGCCAATGCAATGAAATGATATGAGAGGCTTGTCTTAGACCTCCGAGAGGTCGACGACGCCGGTTACAATCCAAGATTGTACCCTATCTTCTAGGGTATGCTTTTGGGTTGTGACATCGATCCCGACATCAAAAGTTCCAATAATTTTTGTGGACGTCCGTCAAGACCTTGGCTATGCATCCGATTGGCCCTCACGGCCATTCCGACCCATTTTTAAGGTCAAAATAGATCTGAAGCGCGCATACCCCTATTTTGACTATTTTTCGTGTGCTATAGCACCATTTTTTGGGTAATCCGGATCCCGACGTCAAAAGTGCCAAATTTTTTTGTGGACATCCGTCAAGACCTTGGCTATGCATCCAGTTGGTCCTCACGTCCATTCCGACCCATTTTCAAGGTCAAAATAGCACCGAAGCGTGCATACCCCCATTTCGACGATTTTTCGTGTACTATAGCACACTATTTTTTGGGTGATCCGGATCCCGACGTCAAAAGTGCCAAAAATTTTTGTGGACGTCCGTCAAGAGCTTGGTTATGCATCAGGTTGGCCCTCACAGCCATTCCGACCCATTTTCAAGGTCAAAATAGCCCCAAAGTGCGCATACCCCCATTTCGACGATTTTTCGTGTCTATAGCACACCATTTTTTGGGTGATCCGGATCCCGACATCAAAAGAGCCAAAATATTTTTGTGGACGTCTGTCAAGACCTTGGCTATTCATCCGGTTGGCCCTCACGGCCATTCCGACCCATTTTCAAGGTCAAATGACACACCATTTTTTGGGTGATCCGGATCCCGAAGTCAAAAGTGCCAAAAAATTTTGTGGACGTCCGTCAAGACCTTGGTTATGCATCCGGTTGGCCCTCACGGCCTTTTCGACCTATTTTAGAGGTCAAAATAGCCCTAAAGTGCGCATACCCCTATTTTGATGATTTTTCGTGTGCTATAGCACACCAATTTTTGGGTGATCCGAATCCCGACTTCATGTCACAACCCAAAAGCATACCCTAGAAGATAGGGTACAATCTTGGATTGTAACCGGCGTCGTCGACCTCTCGGAGGTCTAAGACAAGCCTCTCATATCATTCATTGCATTGGCATAGTAAATTTAGCGGAAAATTTAAAACTTTTCATAGCACATCATAGGCTAGAAACATCACATCGTATATATATAAAACATAAGTCATAATACATATTTAAACTCTAAATCTCTTTGCCATCTTAGACTCGATAACTTTAGAATACATTAGGGACACGGCCCATACGATACCTTACATAACTATACAATATTTAAAGACTTCATATTAAAGACATAAGTAGGACATCCTTGAACTTAAGGATTTCCTTTCCTTGAGCTTGAGAAAACACCTATCAAGCTTCTCGATCATAGACCTCCTTTAAGCATTCCAATACCTACACTTTGTGTAAAAAGTAAAGAAGAATGGGATTAGCACAAGAATGTACTAAGTATGGCAACCATGCAAAAACATGCATTTAAAAGGGACATTTCCTTGAAATCATACTTCATGCCATTTTGAGTAAATCATCATAAAACCTTTGTTAACATCATTTATATCATCCACATACGTCATAGAAACACAATCAAAGGCCAATCATCATATGAAAGCACATATAGAATATAAGTGCACATAAAGGTCACTTTATAGTGAACTCACCCTTCTTGGCATTTAACTCTTTCTTTCAATTCATTAATCTCCTAAATAATCCTTTAGGGATACTTGGTGCAATGCATCACCTTAGGAACATAAGAGAATACCATATATAGTATCTATACAAGACAACACATGCCATCATAGAAGTATAGTACAACATAAACATAGTCAATCCAAGACTACAACATCATACATAAAGGACACATACATAATCATATGCATTAGAGAACCTTCCTAAGACTTCCTAAGGAGTCACTTGTGCAATGTCTAGATGGGTTCATTACTTCCATCTATCCTAAGTAACTTACCTTAAGTCCTCCTAGTTAGGATCCTATTCAATTACTTCCATTGTCCATTTTACCTTTAGGGAAAACCATAGCCTTAACCGACACTAAGACCATGGGTGCTAATCATGGAATTTGGTGTTGTAGAGCCTTACACCAAAGGAAGGTGTTACTACCTAGCCAAGGTAGAACATTAACATACATGCTAGCATATCAAGTGAATTCACTTTGCTAGATCCTATGTGGCAAGCATAGTTTATGGAACTAAGAGATAGGTATTCCCTCTATATACCATTTGGTAATGGGGCCTCACCTCATGAGATAAACATGAGTGAATATTCCTCAAGGAAAGTCAACACTTCATGTAAGTACATAGGTGAATATTCCTCTAAGGGAAGTCGACACCATACGTAGGTCCATAGGTGATTATTCCTCTAAGGGAAGTCAACACTCTATAAGGGACAAATGGTGAAATATTCCTCTAAGGGAAGTCGACACCATACATAGGTCCATAGGTGATTATTCCTCTAAGGGAAGTCAACACTCTATAAGGGACAAATGGTGAAATATTCCTCTAAGGGAAGTCAACACCTCTCAATGTCAAGTTCACTCGGTGCTAAGCTAAGTTCCCTTTATTGAAAAGCCTTTATTACCTTTGTTTATAAAACATAGTCTTAGGATATTCATCATTCATATGCTTATAGCATATTCAAGCACCTATCTAGTTTTGGAGTATTCTTGGGCCCTCCTAGTTGGACCTCTTCTCCCTAACTAGATCATCCATGTGTGTGAGTGTATATATAGATGTGAGCAAACCTTTCACATAACACATCAAGTCACACATGTTCATATATCAATGCATAAGTCTATAGGCATAACTATATGAGCAATCCTTTCATATAAACCTACTAAGACACTATACACATTCATACTTCATCATATCATATTCATAACATGTTCATATAATCATCCTTCATATGCATAAGAACCAAACCTAGGAACTATCCTATCAAGATATACATGTGAAATGCATAGACAAGGTCCCATACCCTTGTCCATACTAGTACACCTATCAAGTCATCCTAGTAAGGGAATACAAATCATACATTCATACATCACCTTAGTATGCATAGTAGTAGACACTAGTGAATATGAGAACTACCTTTCATTTAGACACAATGACTTATACTACTTGAAATATGCATGTAAGTGAGAGTGCGTGTACATTGACCAACATGATCACATAATGGCTATCAATATCTCCTCAAGTCAGCCAACCTATTAGACCACATTACACTTCCAAGCACATGGTACACAACACATTATAGCATAGGAGACAAGACAATATATAACATGAAATCAAGACTCCTAACTTTAGCTATTTACACTTCCATATAAGGGATTCATGAGTAGAGGTTATTAACCACTTTATCACATCAATGGCAGCACCTATACAATACCCTAACATGATTATACTCATGCCCATACAATAGCCACATAACCTAATTCACAACTAGAATAGGAAAGTAGGCATAAGCTTCTCATAGTATCATTTTAAGCATATGTTCATAAGTTCATCAATTTGCCTTCATGGCCATGGTCAACACATTTACAATAACAATAAAGTAAACACCGCCACCATAAGTGGACCATACCACACAATGCCATACAAGGCTTCATCAACTTTACTATAAAGAATAGAGAAGTAGAAGAGTAAAGGAATTAAGCATTCTTACCAATTTCTCACCCTTTGATCATCATTGATCAATACTCCTTATTCATCAATAAAATACATATATGGCAGTAGCTAAATGTACTTTAAACATATAGGAAACCATGTACAAGTCGCTACAAGATTATACCATAACGTAATACAACATCTCAACATGCTAGGAAAGTAGGATAACATTGATCATTAGCTAACTTCCCTTACTTTGATTTTTAGATCATAGTTCATACATATATGATTCTAAGGCAGTAGCTAATTAGGTAAGAAATCAAGCCTAAGTCATGCATCATATAATCACAATTCAAGATCCATCACATACTTAGCTTCTTGACTTCATAACCTAAAGAACCTATACCAATTCATGCAAGACCTTCTTAATTAGATCATTAAGGATTTATACCTATAAAATTCATCCATTACATCACCCTAAAACAGTAGCTAAAGCAGTTCATACATAATCAAAAGTCTACTCAACCGATCTCACAATCGACTTCAAGACAACATGTAGAAACATAGGCTATTCATGCTCAAAACTTCATATATTTATCATCATGGACTTATCATCATTAATCCAACATCAATTAATGTAAATAACAATAACCACAAGCAATTCAACATAAGAGAATCACCAATTCATCAAGAACAAGCCGAAATCATAAAGCCCATGCAAAGGCTAAACCAATTTTGGAAGGAACATGGGTTCATCATGCAATTGGAGTGAAAACACATTTAAATCACTGTATTAACTTCAATTCATCATGATTTAATCATTAAAAACGTTTTGAGAAAGAACCCATGGCTAGATTGGAAGATTGGAAACTTGTTCATAAGATTTCTTTGAAAAACATTGAGAAGAACTCTCCAAGTGAAAGGTTACTTAGAGATGAAGGATCACCATACCTTTATCTACATGAAAACCTCTAAAACTTCATGATTCATCCATGAAAAACCCAGCTTGAATCTGTTCTTGAGCTTCACCAACAATGGTGGTTTTAGAGAGAACCTTTTTGGAGAAAAAGGCTTAAAATATGAGAGAGGGTTTCGGAATGGGTTAATCACGTTTTTAGGGACTTATATACACCTAAAATCACTTAATTAAACCTATTATAGTCAGGTTACGATGTGGGGTGAATTTACCATTCACCCCTTTAAGAGGCAGCATGCAGGCAGCTAACTAGCAGGCCACCCGCGATGAGGCCCATGACGGGGCGTCATGGCCATGACGGGCCATGGCAGCCTCCGTCGCAGGGGACTTGGCCAATTTCTTGGCTTACAACCTGCCAAGGCAAGTCTCCTTTGACGGGACCTGCTTGACAGTCCGTTGGGGGCCCAACGGTCCGTCATTGGGTCCGTCAAGAGACACTGCCCAGGCAGTGTATAGGCAGCCTTGGGGTCCTTCTTTTGGGGCCTCTTGTGGGGCCCTTTAGAAGTCGTACCCGGACGTTTCCGACGTGATTTCAAACCTTAACATGATATAGACCTACCACATAAGTTTCATCCAAAACAAACACCTACAAGACGTCCAAACAGCCTTGACCCCAACATGACATACGATGAACGTCTTAGGGGCTATCTTTCGAACGCCTTGGACGTTCTTGGGCGTTTGACCTCCAAACTCCACGGAACTTCATACAATAACATTAAAAATCATTTAACACCATTTCAAGACTTATTTGACTCAGTTCACACAATTTAGGCATGCATACACACATGAGGCACATTAGCGACTATTCGTCGAACGTCTTGGACGTCCCTTGACGTTCGACTTCCAAATCACTTCAAACTTTGCACACTGACTCTATATGACATAATAAGGAATTTTAGGACCTTATAACGATAAGACGAACATGTTAGGCTCTAGACACCTTATCTCATTTTCGAGGTCTTACACGTCAAAAGTGCCAAATCTTTTTGTGGACATCCGTCAAGACCTTGGCTATGCATCCGGTTGGCCCTCATGGCCATTCCGACCCATTTTCAAGGTCAATATAGCCCCGAAGCGTGCATACCCCCATTTCGACGATTTTTCTTGTGCTATAGCACACCATTTTTTGGGTGATCCAGATCCCGACGTCAAATGTGCCAAAAGTTTTTGTGGACGTCCGTCAAGACCTTGGCTATGCATCCGGTTGGCCCTCACGGCCATTCCGACCAATTTTCAAGGTCAAAATAGCCCCGAAGTGTGCATTCCCCCATTTCGACGATTTTTCGTGTGCTATAGCACACCATTTTTTGGTTGATCCGGTTTCCGATGTCACAAGTGCCAAATATTTTTGTGGACGTCCGTCAAGACCTTGTCTATGCATCCGGTTGGCCCTCACGGCCATTCTGACCCATTTTCAAGATCAAAATAGCTCCAAAACGCGAATACCCCCATTTCGACGATTTTTTGTGTGCTATAGCACACCATTTTTGGGGTGATCCGGATCACGACGTCAAAAGTGCCAAAATTTTTGTGGACGTCCGTCAAGACCTTGTCTATGCATCCGGTTGGCCCTCTAGGCCATTCCGACCCATTTTCAAGGTCAAAATAGCCCCGAAGCGTGCATACCCCCATTTCGACGATTTTTCGTCTGCTATACCACACTATTTTTTGGGTGATCCATAACCCGACGTCGTAAGTGCCAAAACGTTTTGTGGACGTCCGTCAAGACCTTGGCTATGCATCCGGTTGGCCCTCACGGCCATTCCGACCCATTTTCAAGGTCAAAATAGCCCCGAAATGCGCATACCCCCTTTTCAATGATTTTTCGTGTGCTATAGCGCACCATTTTTTGGGTGATCTAGATCCCAATGTCAAAACTGCCAAATTTTTTTATGGACGTCCATCAAGACCTTGGCTATGCATCCGGTTGGCCCTCATGGCCATTCCGACCCATTTTCAAGGTCAAAATACCCACGAAGCGCGCATACCCCAATTTCGACGATTTTTCGTGTGCTAAAGCACACCATTTTTTGGGTGATCCGGATCCCGACGTTAAAAGTGCCAAACATTTTTGTGGACATTCGTCAAGACCTTGGCTATGCATCCGGTTGGCCCTCACGGCCATTCCGACCCATATTCAAGGTCAAAATAGCCCCGAAGAGCGCATACCCCCATTTCAATGATTTTTCGTGTGCTATAGCACACCATATTTTGGGTGATCCGGATCTCGACGTCAAAAGTGCCAAAAAATTTTGTGGACATCCGTCAAGACCTTGGCTATGCATCCTATTGGTCCTCATGGCCATTCCAACCCATTTTCAAGGTCAAAATAGCCCCGAAGCACGCATACCCCCTTTTCAACAATTTTTCGTGTGCTATAGCGCACCATTTTTTGGGTGATCTAGATCCCAATGTCAAAACTGCGAAATTTTTTTATGGACGTCCATCAAGACCTTGGCTATGCATCCGGTTAGCCCTCACAGATATTCCGACCCATATTCAAGGGCAATATAGCCCCGAAGCGCGCATACCCCCATTTCGACGATTTTTCGTGTGCTATAGCACACCATTTTTTGGGTGATCCGGATCCCAACGTCAAAAGTGCCAATAATTTTTGTGGACGTCCGTCAAAACCTTGGCGTTGCATCTGGTTGGCCCTCACGACCGTTTCGACCCATTTTCTAGGTCAAAATAGCCCCGAAGCGCGCATACCCCCATTTCGACGATTTTTCGTGTGCTATAGCACACCATTTATTGGGTGATCCGGATCCCGATGTCAAAAGTGCCAAAAATTTTTGTGGACGTCCGTCAAGACCTTGGCTATGCATCCGGTTGTCCCTCACGGCCATTCCAATCCATTTTCAAGGTTAAAATAGCCTCGAAGCGTGCATACCCCCATTTCGAAGATTTTTCGTTTGCTATAGCACACCATTTTTTGAGTGATCCGGATCCCGATGTCAAAAGTGCCAAAAAAATTTGTGGACGTCCGTCAAGACCTTGTCTATGCATCCGGTTGGCCCTGACGGCCATTCCGACCCATTTTCAAGGTCAAAATAGCCCCGAAGCGTGCACACCCCTACTTCGATGATTTTTCGTGTGCTATAGCACACCATTTTTTGGGTGATCCGGATCCCGACGTCAAAAGTGCCAAAAGATTTTGTGGACGTCCGTCAAGACATTGGTTATGCATCCGGTTGGCCCTCAAGGCCATTTCGACCCATTTTAAAGGTCAAAATAGCCCCAAAGCGCGCATACCCCCATTTTGATGATTTTTCGTGTGCTATAGCACACCATTTTTTGGGTGATCCGGATCCCGATGTCAAAAGTTCCAAATCTTTTTGTGGACGTCCTTCAAGACCTTGTCTATGCATCCGGTTGTCCCTCACGGCCATTCTGACCCATTTTCAAGGTCAAAATAGCCCCGAAGCGCGCATACCCCCATTTCGACGATTTTTTGTGTGCTATAGCACACCATTTTTTGGGTGATCCGGATCCCGACGTCAAAAGTGCCAAAACTTTTTGTGGACGTCCGTCAAGACCTTGGCTATGCATCCGGTTGGCCCTCACGGCCATTCCGACCCATTTGCAAGGTCAAAATAGCCCCGAAATGCGCATACCCCCATTTCGATGATTTTTCGTGTGCTGAAGCACACCATTTTTTGGTGATCCGGATCCCGACGTCAAAAGTGCCAAAAGTTTTTGTGGACGTCCGTCAAGACCTTGGCTATGCATCCGGTTGGCCCTCACCGCCATTCCGACCCATATTAAAGGTCAAAATAGTCCCGAAGCGCGCATACCCCCATTTCAATGATTTTTCGTGTGCTATAGCACACCATTTTTGGGTGATTCGGATCCCGACATCAAAAGTGCCAAACGTTTTATGAATGTCCGTCAAGACCTTGGCTATGCATCCGGTTGGCCCTCACGGCCATTCCAACCCATTTTCAAGGTCAAAATAGCTCCGAAGCGCGCATACCCCCATTTCAACGATTTTTCGTGTGCTATAGCACACCATTTTTTGGGTGATTCGGATCCCGACGTCAAAAGTGCCAAACGTTTTATGAATGTCCGTCAAGACCTTGGCTATGCATCCGGTTGGCCCTCACGGCCATTCCAACCCATTTTCAAGGTCAAAATAGGCCCGAAGCGCGCATACCCCCATTTCGATGATTTCTCGTGTGCTATAGCACACCATTTTTTGGTTGATCGAGATTCCGACCTCAAAAGTGCCAAAATTTTTTGTGGACGTCCGTCAAGACCTTGGCTATGCATCCGGTTGGCCCTCACGGCCATTTCGACCCATTTTAAAGGTCAAAATAGCCCCAAAGCGCGCATACCCCCATTTCGACGATTTTTCGTGTTCTATAGCACACCATTTTTTGGGTGATCCGGATCCCGACGTCAAAAGTGCCAAATATTTTTGTGGACATCCGTCAAGACCTTGGCTATGCGTCCAGTTGGCCCTCACGGCCATTCCGAGCCATTTTCAAGGTCAAAATAGCCCCGAAGCGCGCATACCCCCATTTCGACGATTTTTCGTGTGCTATAGCACACCATTTTTTGGGTGATCCGGATCCCGACGTCAAAAGTGCCAAACGTTTTTTTGGACGTCCGTCAAGACCTTGGCTATGCATCCGGTTGGCCCTCACCGCCATTCCGACCCATATTAAAGGTCAAAATAGTCCCGAAGCGCGCATACCCCCATTTCAATGATTTTTCGTGTGCTATAGCACACCATTTTTGGGTGATTTGGATCCCGACGTCAAAAGTGCCAAACGTTTTATGAATGTCCGTCAAGACCTTGGCTATGCATCCGGTTGGCCCTCACGGCCATTCCAACCCATTTTCAAGGTCAAAATAGCTCCGAAGCGCGCATACCCCCATTTCAATGATTTTTCGTGTGCTATAGCACACCATTTTTTGGGTGATTCGGATCCCGATGTCAAAAGTGCCAAAAAATTTTGTGGACATCCGTCAAGACCTTGGCTATGCATCAAAATAGCCCCGAAGCACGCATACCCCTATTTCGACAATTTTTCGTGTGCTATACCACACCATTTTTTGGGTGATCCGGATCCTGACGTTAAAAGTGCCAAAAGATTTTGTGGACGTCCGTCAAGACCTTGGCTATGCATCCTAATGGCCCTCACGGCCATTCCAACCCATTTTCAAGGTCAAAATAGGCCCGAAGCGCGCATACCCCCATTTCGACGATTTTTCGTGTGCTATAGCACACCATTTTTTGGGTGATCCGGATCCCGACGTCAAAAGTGCCAAATATTTTTGTGGACGTCCATCAAGACCTTGGCTATGCATCCGGTTGGCCCTCACGGCCATTCCGACCCATTTTCAAGGTCAAAATAGCCCCGAAGCGTGCATACCCCAATTCGACAATTTTTCGTGTGCTATAGCACACCATTTTTTGGGTGATCCGGATCCTGACGTCAAAAGTCCCAAAAGATTTTGTGGACGTCCGTCAAGACATTGGTTATGCATCCGGTTGGCCCTCACGGCCATTTCCACCCATTTTAAAGGTCAAAATAGGCCTAAAGCGCGCATACCCCCCTTTTTATGATTTTTCGTGTGCTATAGCACACTATTTTTTGGGTGATCCAAATCCCGACGTCAAAAGTGCCAAAATATTTTGTGGACGTCCGTCAAGACCTTGGCTATGCATCCGGTTTGCCCACATGGCCATTCCAACTCATTTTCAAGGTCAAAATAGGCCCGAAGCGCGCATACCCCCATTTCAATGATTTTTCGTGTGCTATAGCACACCATTTTTTGGTTGATCCGAATCCCGACGTCAAAAGTGCCAAAAAATTTTGTGGACGTCCCTCAAGATCTTGGCTATGCATCCGGTTGGCCCTCTAGCCCATTTCAACGCATTTTCAAGGTGAAAATAGCCCCGAAGCGCGCATACCCCCATTTCGACGATTTTTCGTGTGCTATAGCACACCATTTTTTGGGTGATCCGGATCCCAACGTCAAAAGTGCCAAATATTTTTGTGGACGTCCGTCAAGACCTTGGCTATGCGTCCAGTTGGCCCTCACGGCCATTCCGAGCCATTTTCAAGGTCAAAATAGCCCCGAAGCGCGCATACCCCCATTTCGACGATTTTTCGTGTGCTATAGCACACTATTTTTTGGGTGATCCGGATCCCGACGTCAAAAGTGCCAAACGTTTTTTTGGACGTCCGTCAAGACATTGGCTATGAATTCGGTTGGCCCTCACGGCCATTCCGACCCATTTCCAAGGTCAAAATAGCCCCGAAGCAGCCATACACCCATTTCAACGATTTTTCGTGTGCTATAGCACACCAATTTTTGGGTGATCCGGATCCCGACGTCAAAAGTGCCAAAAAAATTTGTGGATGTCCGTCAAGACCTTGGCTATGCATACGGTTGGCCCTCACGGCTATTCCGACTCATTTTCAAGGTCAAAATAGCCCCGAAGCGCGCATACCCCATTTCGACGATTTTTCGTTTGCTATAGCACACCATTTTTTGGGCGATCCGGATCCCGATGTCAAAAGTGCCAAAAAATTTTGTGGACGTCCGTCAAGACCTTGTCTATGCATCCGGTTAGCCCTCACGGCCATTCTGTCCCATTTTCAAGGTCAAAATAGCCCCGAAGCGCGCATACCCCCATTTCGATGATTTTTCGTTTGCTATAGCACACCATTTTTTGGTTGATCCGGTTTCCGACATCACAAGTGCCAAATATTTTTGTGGACGTCCTTCAAGACCTTGTCTATGCATCCGGTTGGCCCTCACGACCATTCTGACCCATTTTCAAGGTCAAAATAGCCCCGAAATGCGAATATCCCCATTTCGACGATTTTTCGTGTGCTATAGCACACCATTTTTGGGGTGATTCAGATCACGACGTCAAAAGTGCCAAAATTTTTGTGGACGTCCGTCAAGACATTGGTTATGCATCCGGTTGGCCCTCAAGGCCATTTCGACCCATTTTCAAGGTCAAAATAGCCCCGAAGCGCGCATACCCCCATTTCAATGATTTTTCGTGGGCTATAGCACACCATATTTTGGGTGATCCGGATCTCGACGTCAAAAGTGCCAAAAAATTTTGTGGACGTCCGTCAAGACCTTGGCTATGCATCTTGTTGGTCCTCACGGCCATTCTGACCCATTTTCAAGGTCAAAATAGCCCCGAAGCACGCATACCCCCTTTTCAACGATTTTTCGTGTGCTATAGCGCACCATTTTTTGGGTGATCTAGATCCCAATGTCAAAACTGCCAAATTTTTTTATGGACGTCCATCAAGACCTTGGCTATGCATTCGGTTAGCACTCACGGATATTCCGACCCATATTCAAGGTCAAAATAGCCCCGAAGCGCGCATACCCCCATTTCGACGATTTTTCGTGTGCTACAGCACACTATTTTTTGGGTGATCCGGATCCCGACGTCAAAAGTGCTAATAATTTTTGTCGACGTCCGTCAAAACCTTGGCGTTGCATCTGGTTGGCCCTCACGACCGTTTTGACCCATTTTCTAGGTCAAAATAGCCCCGAACCGTGCATACCCCCATTTCGACGATTTTTCGTGTGCTATAGCATACCATTTTTTGGGTGATCCGGATCCCGACGTCAAATTGCCAAAATTTTTTGTGGACGTCCGTCAAGACCTTGGCTATGCATCCGGTTGTCCCTCACGGCCATTCCGACCCATCTTCAAGGTCAAAATAGCCTCGAAGCGTGCATACCCCCATTTCGAAGATTTTTCGTTTGCTATAGCACACCATTTTTTGGGTTATCCGGATCCCGATGTCAAAAGTGCCAAAAACATTTGTGGACGTCCGTCAAGACCTTGTCTATGCATCCGGTTGTCCATGACGGCCATTCCAACCCATTTTCAAGGTCAAAATAGCCCCGAAGCGTGCATACCCCTATTTCGATGATTTTTCGTGTGCTATAGCACACCATTTTTTGGGTGATCCGGATCCCGACGTCAAAAATGCCAAAAAAATTTGTGTACGTCCGTCAAGACCTTGGCTATGCATCCGGTTGGCCCTCAAGGCCATTTCGACCCATTTTAAAGGTCAAAATAGCCCCAAAGCGCGCACACCCCCATTTTGATGATTTTTCGTGTGCTATAGCACACCATTTTTTGGGTGATCCGGATCCCGATGTCAAAAGTTCCAAATATTTTTGTGGACGTCCTTCAAGACCTTGTCTATGCATCCGGTTGGCCCTCTAGGCTATTCCGACCCATTTTCAAGGTCAAAATAGCCCCGAAGCGTGCATACCCCATTTCGACGATTTTTCGTGTGCTATAGCACACCATTTTTTGGGTGATCCGGATCCCGACGTCAAAAGTGCCAAAAGTTTTTGTGGACATCCTTCAAGACCTTGGCTATGCATCCGGTTGGCCCTCACGGCCATTCCGGCCCATATTCAAGGTCAAAATAGCCCCGAAGCGCGCATACCCCCATTTCGACGATTTTTCGTGTGCTATAGCATACCATTTTTTGGGTGATCCGAATCCCGATGTCAAAAGTGCCAAAAAATTTTGTAGACGTCCCTCAAGAGCTTGGCTATGCATCCGGTTGGCCCTCTAGGCCATTTGAACCCATTTTCAAGGTCAAAATAGCCACGAAGCGCGCATACCCCCATTTCGACGATTTTTCATGTGCTATAGCACACCATTTTTTGGGTGATCCGGATCCCGACGTCAAAAGTGCCAAATATTTTTGTGGACGTCCGTCAAGACCTTGGCTATGCGTCCAGTTGGCCCTCACGGCCATTCCGAGCCATTTTCAAGGTCAAAATAGGCCCGAAGCGCGCATACCCCCATTTCGACGATTTTTCGTGTGCTATAGCACACCATTTTTTGGGTGATCCGGATCCCGACGTCAAAAGTGCCAAACATTTTTTTGGACGTCCGTCAAGACCTTGGCTATGAATTTGGTTGGCCCTCACGGCCATTCCGACCCATTTCCAAGGTCAAAATAGCCCCGAAGCAGCCATACACCCATTTCAACGATTTTTCGTGTGCTATAGCACACCAATTTTTGGGCGATCCGGATCCCGACGTCAAAAGTGCCAAAAAATTTTGTGGATGTCCGTCAAGACCTTGGCTATGCATCCGTTTGGCCCTCACGGCCATTCCGACTCATTTTCAAGGTCAAAATAGCCCCGAAGCGCGCATACCCCATTTCGACGATTTTAAGTTTGCTATAGCACACCATTTTTTGGGTGATCCGGATCCCGATGTCAAAAGTGCCAAAATATTTTGTGGACGTCCGTCAAGACCTTGTCTATGCATCCGGTTAGCCCTCACGGCCATTCTGACCCATTTTCAAGGTCAAAATAGCCCCGAAGCGCGCATACCCCCATTTCGACGATTTTTCATTTGCTATAGCACACCATTTTTTGGTTGATCCGACTTCCGACGTCACAAGTGCCAAATATTTTTGTGGACGTCCGTCAAGACCTTGTCTATGCATCCGGTTGGCCCTCACGACCATTCTGACCCATTTTCAAGGTCAAAATAGCCCCGAAACACGAATACCCCCATTTCGACGATTTTTCATGTGCTAGCACACTATTTTTGGGGTGATCCGGATCACGACGTCAAAAGTGCCAAAATTTTTGTGGACGTCCGTCAAGACCTTGTCTATGCATCCGGTTGGCCCTCTAGGCCATTCCGACCCATTTTCAAGGTCAAAATAGCCCCGAAGCGCGCATACCCCTATTTCGACGATTTTTCGTGTGCTATAGCACACCATTTTTTGGGTGATCCGAATCCCGACGTCAAAAGTGCCAAAAAATTTTGTGGACGTCCCTCAAGAGCTTGGCTATGCATCCGGTTGGCCCTCTACGCCATTTCAACCCATTTTCAAGGTCAAAATAGCCCCGAAGCGCGCATACCGCCATTTCGACGATTTTTCGTGTGCTATAGCACACCATTTTTTGGGTGATCCGGATCCCGAAGTCAAAAGTGCCAAATATTTTTGTGGACATCCGTCAAGACCTTGGCTATGCGTCCAGTTGGCCCTCACGACCATTCCGATCCATTTTCAAGGTCAAAATAGCCCCGAAGCGCGCATACCCCCATTTCGACGATTTTTCGTGTGCTATAGCACACCATTTTTTGGGTGATCCGGATCCCGACGTCAAAAGTGCCAAACGTTTTTTTGGACGTCCGTCAAGACCTTGGCTATGAATTCGGTTGGCCCTCACGGCCATTCCGACCCATTTCCAAGGTCAAAATAGCCCCGAAGCAGCCATACACCCATTTCAACGATTTTACGTGTGCTATAGCACACCAATTTTTGGGCGATCCGGATCCCGACGTCAAAAGTGCCAAAAAATTTTGTGGATGTCTGTCAAGACCTTGGCTATGCATCCGGTTGGCCCTCACGGCCATTCCGACTCATTTTCAAGGTCCAAATAGCCCCGAAGCGCGCATACCCCATTTCGACGATTTTTCGTTTGCTATAGCACACCATTTTTTGGGTGATCCGGATCCCGATGTCAAAAGTGCCAAAAAATTTTGTGGACGTCCATCAAGACCTTGTCTATGCATGCGGTTAGCCCTCACGGCCATTCTGACCCATTTTCAAGGTCAAAATAGCCCCGAAGCGCGCATACCCCCATTTCGACGATTTTTCGTTTGCTATAGCACACCATATTTTGGTTGATCCGGTTTCCGACGTAACAAGTGCCAAATATTTCTGTGGACGTCCGTCAAGACCTTGTCTATGCATACGGTTGGCCCTCACGACCATTCTGACCCATATTCAAGGACAAAATAGCCCCGAAACGCGAATACCCCCATTTCGACGATTTTTCGTGTGCTAGCACACCATTTTTGGGGTGATCCGGATCACGACGTCAAAAGTGCCAAAATTTTTGTGGACGTCCGTCAAGACCTTGTCTATGCATCCGGTTGGCCCTCTAGGCCATTCCAACCCATTTTCAAGGTCAAAATAGCCCCGAAGCGTGCATACCCCCTTTTCGATGATTTTTCGTGTGCTATAGCACACCATTTTTTGGGTGATCCGGATCCCGAAGTCAAAAGTGCCAAAAAGTTTTGTGGACGTCCGTCAAGACCTTGGCTATGCATCCGGTTGGCCCTCACGGCCATTCCGACCCATTTTCAAGGTCAAAATAGCACCGAAATGTGCATACCCCCATTTCGACAATTTTTCGTGTGCTAAAGCACACCATTTTTTGGGTGATCCGGATCCCGACGTCAAAAGTGCCAAAAGTTTTTGTGGACATCCGTCAAGACCTTGGCTATGCATCCGGTTAGCCCTCACGGCCATTCTGACCCATATTCAAGGTCAAAATAGCCCCGAAGCGCGCATACCCCCATTTCAATGATTTTTCGTGTGCTATAGCACACCATATTTTGGGTGATCCGGATCTCGACGTAAAAAGTGCCAAAAAATTTTGTGGACGTCCGTCAAGACCTTGGCTATGCATCCTGTTGGTCCTCACGGCCATTCTGACCCATTTTCAAGGTCAAAATAGCCCCGAAGCACGCATACCCCCTTTTCAACGATTTTTCGTGTGCTATAGCGCACCATTTTTTGGGTGATCTAGATCCCAATGTCAAAACTGCCAAATTTTTTTATGGACGTCCATCAAGACCTTGGCTATGCATCCGGTTAGCCCTCACGGATATTCCGACCCATATTCAAGGTCAAAATAGCCCCCAAGCGTGCATACCCCCATTTCGACGATTTTTCGTGTGCTATAGCACACCATTTTTTGGGTGATCCGGATCTCGATGTCAAAAGTGCCAATAATTTTTGTGGACGTCCGTCAAAACCTTGGCGTTGCATCTGGTTGGCCCTCACGACCGTTTCGACCCATTTTCTAGGTCAAAATAGCCCCGAAGCGTGCATACCCCCATTTCGATGATTTTTCGTATGCTATAGCACACCATTTTTTGGGTGATCCGGATCCCGATGTCAAAAGTGCCAAAAATTTTTGTGGACGTCCGTCAAGACCTTGGCTATGCATCCGGTTGTCCCTCACGGCCATTCTGACCCATTTTCAAGGTCAAAATAGCCTCGAAGCGTGCATACCCCCATTTCGAAGATTTTTCATTTGCTATAGCACACCATTTTTTGGGTGATCCGGATCCCGATGTCACAAGTTCTAAATGTTTTTGTGGACGTCCTTCAAGACCTTGTCTATGCATCCGGTTGGCCCTCTAGGCCATTCCGACCCATTTTCACGGTCAAAATAGCCCCGAAGCGTGCATACCCCCATTTCGACGATTTTTCGTGTGCTATAGCACACCATTTTTTGGGTGATCCGGATCCCGACGTCAAAAGTGCCAAACGTTTTTGTGGACATCCGTCAAGACCTTGGCTATGCATACGGTTGGCCCTCACGGCCATTCCGACCCATATTCAAGGTCAAAATAGCCCCGAAGCGCGCATACCCCCATTTCGACGATTTTTCGTGTGCTATAGCACACCATTTTTTGGGTGATCCGAATCCCGACGTCAAAAGTGCCAAAAATTTTGTGGACGTCCCTCAAGAGCTTGGCTATGCATCCGGTTGGCCCTCTACGCCATTTCAACCCATTTTCAAGGTCAAAATAGCCCCGAAGCGCGCATACCCCCATTTCGACGATTTTTCGTGTGCTATAGCACACCATTTTTTAGGTGATCCGGATCCCGAAGTCAAAAGTGCCAAATATTTTTGTGGACGTCCGTCAAGACCTTGGATATGCGTCCAGTTGGCCCTCACGACAATTCCGAGCCATTTTCAAGGTCAAAATAGCCCCGAAGCGCGCATACCCCCATTTCGACGATTTTTCGTGTGCTATAGCACACCATTTTTTGGGTGATCCGGATCCCGACGTCAAAAGTGCAAAACGTTTTTTTGGACGTCCGTCAAGACCTTGGCTATGAATTCGGTTGGCCCTCATCGGCCATTCCGACCCATTTCCAAGGTCAAAATAGCCCCGAAGCAGCCATACACCCATTTCAACGATTTTTCGTGTGCTATAGCACACCAATTTTTGGGCGATCCGGATCCCGACGTCAAAAGTGCCAAAAAATTTTGTGGATGTCCGTCAAGACCTTGGCTATGCATCCGGTTGGCCCTCACGGCCATTTCGACTCATTTTGAAGGTCAAAATAGCCCCGAAGCGCGCATACCCCATTTCGACGATTTTTCGTTTGCTATAGCACACCATTTTTTGGGTGATCCGGATCCCGATGTCAAAAGTGCCAAAAAATTTTGTGGACGTCCATCAAGACCTTGTCTATGCATCCGGTTAGCCCTCACGGCCATTCTGACCCATTTTCAAGGTCAAAATAGCCCCGAAGCGCGCATACCCCCATTTCGACGATTTTTCGTTTGCTATAGCACACCATATTTTGGTTGATCCGGTTTCCGACATAACAAGTGCCAAATATTTTTGTGGACGTCCGTCAAGACCTTGTCTATGCATATGGTTGGCCCTCACGACCATTCTGACCCATATTCAAGGTCAAAATAGCCTCGAAACGCGAATACCCCCATTTCGATGATTTTTCGTGTGCTAGCACACCATTTTTGGGGTGATCCGGATCACGACGTCAAAAGTGCCAAAATTTTTGTGGACGTCCGTCAAGACCTTGTCTATGCATCCGGTTGGCCCTCTAGGCCATTCCGACCCATTTTCAAGGTCAAAATAGCCCCGAAGCGTGCATACCCCCATTTCGATGATTTTTCGTGTGCTACAGCACACCATTTTTTGGGTGATCCGGATCCCGACGTCAAAAGTGCCAAAAAGTTTTGTGGACGTCCGTCAAGACCTTGGCTATGCATCCGGTTGGCCCTCACGGCCATTCCGACCCATTTTCAAGGTCAAAATAGCACCGAAATGTGCATACCCCCATTTCGACAATTTTCCGTGTGCTAAAGCACACCATTTTTTGGGTGATCCAGATCCCGACTTCAAAAGTGCCAAAAGTTTTTGTGGACATCCGTCAAGACCTTGGCTATGCATCCGGTTGGCCCTCACGGCCATTCTGACCCATATTCAAGGTCAAAATAGCCCCGAAGCGCGCATACCCCCATTTCAATGATTTTTCGTGTGCTATAGCACACCATATTTTGGGTGATCCGGATCTCGACGTCAAAAGTGCCAAAAAATTTTGTGGACGTCCGTCAAGACCTTGGCTATGCATCCTGTTGGTCCTCACGGCCATTCTGACCCATTTTCAAGGTCAAAATAGCCCCGAAGCACGCATACCCCCTTTTCAACGATTTTTCGTGTGCTATAGCGCATCATTTTTTGGGTGATCTAGATCCCAATGTCAAAACTGCCAAATTTTTTTATGGACGTCCATCAAGACCTTGGCTATGCATCCGGTTAGCCCTCACGGATATTCCGACCCATATTCAAGGTCAAAATAGCCCCGAAGCGCGCATACCCCCATTTCGACGATTTTTCGTGTGCTATAGCACACCATTTTTTGGGTGATCCGGATCCCGACGTCAAAAGTGCCAATAATTTTTGTGGACGTCCGTCAAAACCTTGGCGTTGCATCTGGTTGGCCCTCAAGACCGTTTCGACCCATTTTCTAGGTCAAAATAGCCCCGAAGCGTGCATACCCCCATTTCGACGATTTTTCGTGTGCTATAGCACACCATTTTTTGGGTGATCCGGATCCCGACGTCAAAAGTGCTAAAAATTTTTGTGGACGTCCGTCAAGACCTTGGCTATGCATCCGGTTGTCCCTCACGGCCATTCTGACCCATTTTCAAGGTCAAAATAGCCTCGAAGCGTGCATACCCCCATTTCGAAGATTTTTCGTTTGCTATAGCACACCATTTTTTGGGTGATCCGGATCCCGATGTCAAAAGTGCCAAAAACATTTGTGGACGTTCGTCAAGACCTTGTCTATGCATCCGGTTGGCCATGACGGCCATTCCAACCTATTTTCAAGGTCAAAATAGCCCCGAAGCGTGTATACCCCTATTTCGATGATTTTTCGTGTGCTATAGCACACCATTTTTTGGGTGATCCGGATCCCGACGTCAAAAATGCCAAACAAATTTGTGTACGTCCGTCAAGACCTTGGCTATGCATCCGGTTGGCCGTCAAGGCCATTTCGACCCATTTTAAAGGTCAAAATAGCCCCAAAGCGCGCACACCCCCATTTTGATGATTTTTCGTGTGCTATAGCACACCATTTTTTGGGTGATCCGGATCCCGATGTCAAAAGTTCCAAATTTTTTTGTGGACGTCCTTCAAGACCTTGTCTATGCATCCGGTTGTCCCTCTAGGTTATTCCGACCCATTTTCAAGGTCAAAATAGCCCCGAAGCGCGCATACCCCCATTTCGATGATTTTTCGTGTGCTATAGCACACCATTTTTTGGGTGATCCGGATCCCGACGTCAAAAGTGCCAAAAGTTTTTGTGGACATCCTTCAAGACCCTGGCTATGCATCCGGTTGGCCCTCAAGGCCATTCCGACCCATATTCAAGGTCAAAATAGCCCCGAAGCGCGCATACCCCCATTTCGACGATTTTTCGTGTGCTATAGCACACCATTTTTTGGGTGATCCGAATCCCGATGTCAAAAGTGCCAAAAAATTTTGTGGACGTCCCTCAAGAGCTTGGCTATGCATCCGGTTGGCCCTCTAGGCCATTTGAACCCATTTTCAAGGTCAAAATAGCCCCGAAGCGCGCATACCCTCATTTCGACGATTTTTCGTGTGCTATAGCACACCATTTTTTGGGTGATCCGGATCCCGACGTCAAAAGTGCCAAATATTTTTGTGGACGTCCGTCAAGACCTTGGCTATGCGTCCATTTGGCCCTCACGGCCATTCCGAGCCATTTTCAAGGTCAAAATAGCCCCGAAGCGCGCAAACCCCCATTTCGACAATTTTTCGTGTGCTATAGCACACCATTTTTTGGGTGATCCGGATCCCGACGTCAAAAGTGCCAAACGTTTTTTTGGACGTCCGTCAAGACCTTGTCTATGAATTCGGTTGGCCCTCACGGCCATTCCGACCCATTTCCAAGGTCAAAATAGCCCCGAAGCAGCCATACACCCATTTTAACGATTTTTCGTGTGCTATAGCACACCAATTTTTGGGCGATCCGGATCCCGACGTCAAAAGTGCCAAAAAATTTTGTGGATGTCCGTCAAGACCTTGGCTATGCATCCGGTTGGCCCTCACGGCCATTCCGACTCATTTTCAAGGTCAAAATAGCCCCGAAGCGCGCATACCCCATTTCGACTATTTTTCGTTTGCTATAGCACACCATTTTTTGGGTGATCCGGATCCCGATGTCAAAAGTGCCAAAATATTTTGTGGACGTCCGTCAAGACCTTGTCTATGCATCCGGTTAGCCCTCACGGCCATTCTGACCCATTTTCAAGGTCAAAATAGCCCCGAAGCGCGCATACCCCCATTTCGACGATTTTTCGTTTGCTATAGCACACCATTTTTTGGTTGATCCGGTTTCCGACGTCACAAGTGCCAAATATTTTTGTGGACGTCCGTTAAGACCTTATCTATGCATCCGGTTGGCCCTCACGACCATTCTGACCCATTTTCAAGGTCAAAATAGCCCCGAAACGCGAATACCCCCATTTCGACGATTTTTCATGTTCTAGCACACCATTTTTGGGGTGATCCGGATCACGACGTCAAAAGTGCCAAAATTTTTGTGGACGTCCGTCAAGACCTTGTCTATGCATCCGGTTGGCCCTCTAGGCTATTCCGACCCATTTTCAAGGTCAAAATAGCCCCGAAGCGTGCATACCCCCATTTCGACGATTTTTCGTGTGCTATAGCACACCATTTTTTGGGTGATCCGGATCCCGACGTCAAAAGTGCCAAAAAGTTTTGTGGACGTCCGTCAAGACCTTGGCTATGCATCCGGTTGGCCCTCACGGCCATTCTGACCCATTTTCAAGGTCAAAATAGCCCCGAAATGCGCATACCCCCATTTCGACAATTTTTCGTGTGCTAAAGCACACCATTTTTTGGGTGATCCGGATCCCGACGTCAAAAGTGCTAAAAGTTTTTGTGGACATCCGTCAAGACCTTGGCTATGCATCCGGTTGGCCCTCACGGCCATTCCAACCCATATTCAAGGTCAAAATAGCCCCGAAGCGCGCATACCCCCATTTCAATGATTTTTCGTGTGCTATAGCACACCATATTTTGGGTGATCCGGATCTCGACGTCAAAAGTGCCAAAAAATTTTGTAGACGTCCGTCAAGACCTTGGCTATGCATCCTGTTGGTCCTCACGGCCATTCTGACCCATTTTCAAGGTCAAAATAGCCCCGAAGCACGCATACCCCCTTTTCAACGATTTTTCGTGTGCTATAGCGCACCATTTTTTGGGTGATCTAGATCCCAATGTCAAAACTGCCAAATTTTTTTATGGACGTCCATCAAGACCTTGGCTATGCATCCGGTTAGCCCTCACGGATATTCCGACCCATATTCAAGGTCAAAATAGCCCCGAAGCGCGCATACCCCCATTTCGACGATTTTTCGTGTGCTATAGCACACCATTTTTTGGGTGATCCGGATCCCGACGTCAAAAGTGCCAATAATTTTAGTGGATGTCCGTCAAAACCTTGGCGTTGCATATGGTTGGCCCTCACGACCGTTTCGACCCATTTTCTAGGTCAAAATAGCCCCGAAGCGTGCATACCCCCATTTCGACAATTTTTCGTGTGCTATAGCACACCATTTTTTGGGTGATCCAGATCCCGACGTCAAAAGTGCCAAAAGTTTTTGTGGACATCCTTCAAGACCTTGGCTATGCATCCGGTTGGCCCTCAAGGCCATTCCGACCCATATTCAAGGTCAAAATAGCCCCGAAGCGCGCATACCCCCATTTCGACGATTTTTCGTGTGCTATAGCACACCATTTTTTGGGTGATCCGAATCCCGATGTCAAAAGTGCCAAAAAATTTTGTGGACGTCCCTCAAGAGCTTGGCTATGCATCCGGTTGGCCCTCTAGGCCATTTGAACCCATTTTCAAGGTCAAAATAGCCCCGAAGCGCGCATACCCTCATTTCGACGATTTTTCGTGTGCTATAGCACACCATTTTTTGGGTGATCCGGATCCCGACGTCAAAAGTGCCAAATATTTTTGTGGACGTCCGTCAAGACCTTGGCTATGCGTCCATTTGGCCCTCACGGCCATTCCGAGCCATTTTCAAGGTCAAAATAGCCCCGAAGCGCGCAAACCCCCATTTCGACAATTTTTCGTGTGCTATAGCACACCATTTTTTGGGTGATCCGGATCCCGACGACAAAAGTGCCAAACGTTTTTTTGGACGTCCGTCAAGACCTTGTCTACGAATTCGGTTGGCCCTCACGGCCATTCCGACCCATTTCCAAGGTCAAAATAGCCCCGAAGCAGCCATACACCCATTTTAACGATTTTTCGTGTGCTATAGCACACCAATTTTTGGGCGATCCGGATCCCGACGTCAAAAGTGCCAAAAAATTTTGTGGATGTCTGTCAAGACCTTGGCTATGCATCCGGTTGGCCCTCACGGCCATTCCGACTCATTTTCAAGGTCAAAATAGCCCCGAAGCGTGCATACCCCATTTCGACTATTTTTCGTTTGCTATAGCACACCATTTTTTGGGTGATCCGGATCCCGATGTCAAAAGTGCCAAAATATTTTGTGGACGTCCGTCAAGACCTTGTCTATGCATCCGGTTAGCCCTCACGGCCATTCTGACCCATTTTCAAGGTCAAAATAGCCCCGAAGCGCGCATACCCCCATTTCGACGATTTTTCGTTTGCTATAGCACACCATTTTTTGGTTGATCCGGTTTCCGACGTCACAAGTGCCAAATATTTTTGTGGACGTCCGTTAAGACCTTATCTATGCATCCGGTTGGCCCTCACGACCATTCTGACCCATTTTCAAGGTCAAAATAGCCCCGAAACGCGAATACCCCCATTTCGACGATTTTTCATGTTCTAGCACACCATTTTTGGGGTGATCCGGATCACGACGTCAAAAGTGCCAAAATTTTTGTGGACGTCCGTCAAGACCTTGTCTATGCATCCGGTTGGCCCTCTAGGCTATTCCGACCCATTTTCAAGGTCAAAATAGCCCCGAAGCGTGCATACCCCCATTTCGACGATTTTTCGTGTGCTATAGCACACCATTTTTTGGGTGATCCGGATCCCGACGTCAAAAGTGCCAAAAAGTTTTGTGGACGTCCGTCAAGACCTTGGCTATGCATCCGGTTGGCCCTCACGGCCATTCTAACCCATTTTCAAGGTCAAAATAGCCCCGAAATGCGCATACCCCCATTTCGACAATTTTTCGTGTGCTAAAGCACACCATTTTTTGGGTGATCCGGATCCCGACGTCAAAAGTGCTAAAAGTTTTTGTGGACATCCGTCAAGACCTTGGCTATGCATCCGGTTGGCCCTCACGGCCATTCCAACCCATATTCAAGGTCAAAATAGCCCCGAAGCGCGCATACCCCCATTTTAATGATTTTTCGTGTGCTATAGCACACCATATTTTGGGTGATCCGGATCTCGACGTCAAAAGTGCCAAAAAATTTTGTAGACGTCCGTCAAGACCTTGGCTATGCATCCTGTTGGTCCTCACGGCCATTCTGACCCATTTTCAAGGTCAAAATAGCCCCGAAGCACGCATACCCCCTTTTCAACGATTTTTCGTGTGCTATAGCGCACCATTTTTTGGGTGATCTAGATCCCAATGTCAAAACTCCCAAATTTTTTTATGGACGTCCATCAAGACCTTGGATATGCATCCGGTTAGCCCTCACGGATATTCTGACCCATATTCAAGGTCAAAATAGCCCCGAAGTGCGCATACCCCCATTTCGACGATTTTTTGTGTGCTATAGCACACCATTTTTTGGGTGATCCGGATCCCGACGTCAAAAGTGCCAATAATTTTAGTGGATGTCCGTCAAAACCTTGGCGTTGCATATGGTTGGCCCTCACGACCGTTTCGACCCATTTTCTAGGTCAAAATAGCCCCGAAGCGTGCATACCCCCATTTCGACAATTTTTCGTGTGCTATAGCACACCATTTTTTGGGTGATCCAGATCCCGACGTCAAAAGTGCCAAAATTTTTTGTGGACGTCTGTCAAGACCTTGGCTATGCATCCGGTTGTCCCTCACGGCCATTCCGACCCATTTTCAAGGTCAAAATAGCCTCAAAGCGTGCATACCCCCATTTCGAAGATTTTTCGTTTGCTATAGCACACTATTTTTTGGGTGATCCGGATCCCGATGTCAAAAGTGCCAAAAACATTTGTGGACGTCCGTCAGGACCTTGTCTATGCATCCGGTTGGCCATGACGGCCATTCCGACCCATTTTCAAGGTCAAAATAGCCCCGAAGCGTGCATACCCCTATTTCGATGATTTTTCGTGTGCTATAGCACACCATTTTTTGGGTGATCCGGATCCCGACGTCAAAAATGCCAAAAAATTTTGTGTACGTCCGTCAAGACCTTGGATATGCATCCGGTTGGCCCTCAAGGCCATTTCGACCCATTTTAAAGGTCAAAATAGCCCCAAAGCGCGCACACCCCCATTTTGATGATTTTTCGTGTGCTATAGCACACCATTTTTTGGGTGATCCTGATCCCGATGTCAAAAGTTCCAAATGTTTTTGTGGACGTCCTTCAAGACCTTGTCTATGCATCCGGTTGTCCCTCACGGCCATTCTGACCCATTTTCAAGGTCAAAATAGCCCCGAAGCGCGCATACCCCCATTTCGACAATTTTTCGTGTGCTATAGCACACCATTTTTTGGGTGATCCGGATCCCGACGTCAAAAGTGCCAAAACTTTTTGTGGACGTTCGTCAAGACCTTGGCTATACATCCGGTTGGGCCTCACGGCCATTCCGACCCATTTTCTAGGTCAAAATAGTCCCAAAATGCGCATACCCCCATTTCGATGATTTTTCGTGTGCTAAAGCACACCATTTTTTGGTGATCCGGATCCCGACGTCAAAAGAGCCAAAAGTTTTTGTGGACGTCCGTCAAGACCTTGGCTATGCATCCGGTTGGCCCTCACGGCCATTCCGACCCATATTCAAGGTCAAAATAGTCCCGAAGCGCGCATACCCCCATTTCAATGATTTTTCATGTGCTATAGCACACCATATTTTGGGTGATCCGGATCTCGACGTCAAAAGTGCCAAAAAATTTTGTGGACGTCCTTCAAGACCTTGGCTATGCATCCTGTTGGTCCTCACGGCCATTCCGACCCATTTTCAAGGTCAAAATAGCCCCGAAGCACGCATACCCCCTTTTCAATGATTTTTCGTGTGCTATAGCACACCATTTTTTGGGTGATCTAGATCCCAACGTCAAAACTGCCAATCTTTTTTATGGACGTCCATCAAGACCTTGGTTATGCATCCGGTTAGCCCTCACGGACATTCCGACCCATATTCAAGGTCAAAATAGCCCCGAAGCGCGCATACCCCCATATCGACAATTTTTCGTGTGCTATAGCACACCATTTTTTGGGTGATCTGGATCCCGACGTCAAAAATGCAAATAATTTTTGTGGACGTCTGCCAAAACCTTGGCGTTGCATCTGGTTGGCCCTCACGACCGTTTCGACCCATTTTCTAGGTCAAAATATCCCCAAAGCGCGCATACCCCCATTTCGACGATTTTTCGTGTGCTATAGCACACCATTTTTTGGGTGATCCGGATCCCGACGTCAAAAGTGCCAAAATTTTTTGTGGACGTCCGTCAAGACCTTGGCTATGCATCCGGTTGTCCCTCACGACCATTCCGACCCATTTTCAAGGTCAAAATAGCCTCGAAGCGTGCATACCCCCATTTCGAAGATTTTTCGTTTGCTATAGCACACCATTTTTTGGGTGATCCGGATCCCGATGTCAAAAGTGCCAAAAACATTTGTGGACGTCCGTCAAGACCTTGTCTATGCATCCGATTGGCCATGACGGCCATTCCGACCCATTTTCAAGGTCAAAATAGTCCTGAAGCGTGCATACCCCTATTTCGATGATTTTTCGTGTGCTATAGCACACCATTTTTTGGGTGATCCGGATCTCGACGTCAAAAATGCCAAAAAAATTTGTGTACGTCCGTCAAGACCTTGGCTATGCATCCGGTTGGCCCTCAAGGTCATTTCGACCCATTTTAAAGGTCAAAATAGCCCCAAAGCGCGCATACCCCCATTTTGATGATTTTTCGTGTGCTATAGCACACCATTTTTTGGGTGATCCGGATCCCGATGTCACAAGTTCCAAATGTTTTTGTGGACGTCCTTCAAGACCTTGTCTATGCATCCGGTTGGCCCTCTAGGCCATTCCGACCCATTTTCAAGGTCAAAATAGCCCCGAAGCGTGCATACCCCCATTTCGACGATTTTTCGTGTGCTATAGCACACCATTTTTTGGGTGATCCGGATCCCGACGTCAAAAGTGCCAAAAGTTTTTGTGGACATCCGTCAAGACCTTGGCTATGCATACGGTTGGCCCTCACGGCCATTCCGACCCATATTGAAGGTCAAAATATCCCCGAAGCGCGCATACCCCCATTTCGACGATTTTTCGTGTGATATAGCACACCATTTTTTGGGTGATCCGAATCCCGACGTCAAAAGTCAAAAAAAATTTTGTGGACGTCCCTCAAGAGCTTGGCTATGCATCCGGTTGGCCCTCTACGCCATTTCAACCCATTTTCAAGGTCAAAATAGCCCCGAAGCGCGCATACCCCCATTTCAATGATTTTTCGTGTGCTATGACACACCATTTTTTGGGTGATCCGGATTCCGACGTCAAAAGTGCCAAATATTTTTGTGGACGTCCGTCAAGACCTTGGCTATGCGTCCAGTTGGTCCTCACGGCCATTCCAAGCCATTTTCAAGGTCTAAATAGCCCCGAAGCGCGCATACCCCCATTTCGACGATTTTTCGTGTGCTATAGCACACCATTTTTTGGGTGATCCGGATCCCGACGTCAAAAGTGCCAAACGTTTTTTTGGACGTCCGTCAAGACCTTGGCTATGAATTCGGTTGGCCCTCACGGCCATTCCGACCCATTTCCAAGGTCAAAATAGCCCCGAAGCAGCCATACACCCATTTCAACGATTTTTCGTGTGCTATAGCACACCAATTTTTGGGCGATCCGGATCCCGACGTCAAAAGTGCCAAATAATTTTGTGGATGTCCGTAAAGACCTTGGCTATGCATCCGGTTGGCCCTCACGGCCATTCCGACTCATTTTCAAGGTCAAAATAGCCCCGAAGCGCGCATACCCCATTTCGACGATTTTTCGTTATCTATAGCACACCATTTTTTGGGTGATCCGGATCCCGATGTCAAAAGTGCCAAATAATTTTGTGGACATCCGTCAAGACCTTGTCTATGCATCCAGTTAGCCCTCACGGCCATTCTGACCCATTTTCAAGGTCAAAATAGCCTCGAAGCGTGCATACCCCCATTTCGATGATTTTTTGTTTGCTATAGCACACCATATTTTGGTTGATCCGGTTTCCGACGTAACAAGTGCCAAATATTTTTATGGACGTCCGTCAAGACCTTGTCTATGCATCCGGTTGGCCCTCACGACCATTCTGACCCATATTCAAGGTCAAAATAGCCCCGAAATGCGAATACCCCCATTTCGATGATTTTTCGTGTGCTAGCACACCATTTTTGGGGTGATCCGGATCACGACGTCAAAAGTGCCAAAATTTTTGTGGACGTCCGTCAAGACCTTGTCTATGCATCCGGTTGGCCCTCTAGGCCATTCCGACCCATTTTCAAGGTCAAAATAGCCCCGAAGCGTGCATACCCCCATTTCGACAATTTTTCGTGTGCTATAGCACACCATTTTTTGGGTGATCCGAATCCCGACGTCAAAAGTGCCAAAAAGTTTTGTGGACGTCCGTCAAGACCTTGGCTATGCATCCGGTTGGCCCTCACGGCCATTCCGACCCATTTTCAAGGTCAAAATAGCCCCGAAATGCGCATACCCCCATTTCGACAATTTTTCGTGTGCTAAAGCACACCATTTTTTGGGTGATCCGGATCCCGACGTCAAAAGTGCCAAAAGTTTTTGTGGACATCCGTCAAAACCTTGGCTATGCATCCGGTTGGCCCTCACGGCCATTCCGACCCATATTCAAGGTCAAAATAGCCCCGAAGCGCGCATACCCCCATTTCAATGATTTTTCGTGTGCTATAGCACACCATATTTTGGGTGATCCGGATCTCGACGTCAAAAGTACCAAAAAATTTTGTGGACGTCCGTCAAGACCTTGGCTATGCATCCTGTTGGTCCTCACGGCCATTCTGACCCATTTTCAAGGTCAAAATAGCCTCGAAGCACGCATACCCCCTTTTCAACGATTTTTCGTGTGCTATAGCGCACCATTTTTTGGGTGATCTAGATCCCAATGTCAAAACTGCAAAATTTTTTTATGGACGTCCATCAAGACCTTGGCTATGCATCCAGTTAGCCCTCACGGATATTCCGACCCATATTCAAGGTCAAAATAGCCCCGAAGCGCGCATACCCCCATTTCGACGATTTTTCGTGTGCTATAGCACACCATTTTTTGGGTGATCCGGATCCCGATGTAAAAAGTGCCAATAATTTTTGTGGACGTCCGTCAAAACCTTGGCGTTGCATCTGGTTGGCCCTCACAACCGTTTCGACCCATTTTCTAGGTCAAAATAGCCCCGAAGCGTGCATACCCCCATTTCGACAATTTTTCGTGTGCTATAGCACAACATTTTTTGGGTGATCCGGATCCCGACGTCAAAAGTGCCAAAATTTTTTGTGGACATCCGTCAAGACCTTGGCTATGCATCCGGTTGTCCCTCACGGCCATTCCGACCCATTTTCAAGGTCAAAATAGCCTCGAAGCGTGCATACCCCCATTTCGAAGATTTTTCGTTTGCTATAGCACACCATTTTTTGGGTGATCCGGATCCCGATGTTAAAAGTGCCAAAAACATTTGTGGACGTCCGTCAAGACCTTGTCTATGCATCCGGTTGGCCATGACGGCCATTCCGACCCATTTTCAAGGTCAAATAGCCCCGAAGCGTGCATACCCCTATTTCGATGATTTTTCGTGTGTTATAGCACACCATTTTTTGGGTGATCCGGATCCCGACGTCAAAAATGCCAAAAAAATTTGTGTACGTCCGTCAAGACCTTGGCTATGCATCCGGTTGGCCCTCAAGGCCATTTCGACCCATTTTAAAGGTCAAAATAGCCCCAAAGCGCGCACACCCCCATTTTGATGATTTTTCATGTGCTATAGCACACCATTTTTTGGGTGATCCGGATCCCGATGTCAAAAGTTCCAAATGTTTTTGTGGACGTCCTTCAAGACCTTGTCTATGCATCCGGTTGTCCCTCACGGCCATTCTGACCCATTTTCAAGGTCAAAATAGCCCCGAAGCGCGCATACCCCCATTTCGACGATTTTTCGTGTGCTATAGCACACCATTTTTTGGGTGATCCGGATCCCGACGTCAAAAGTGCCAAAACTTTTTGTGGACGTCCGTCAAGACCTTGGCTATGCATCCGGTTGGCTCTCACGGCCATTCCAACCCATTTTCAAGGTCAAAATAGCCTCGAAGCGTGCATACCCCCATTTCGAAGATTTTTCGTGTGCTATAGCACACCATTTTTTGGGTGATCCGGATCCCGACGTCAAAAATGCAAATAATTTTTGTGGACGTCCGCCAAAACCTTGGCGTTGCATCTGGTTGGCCCTCATGACCGTTTCGACCCATTTTCTAGGTCAAAATATACCCAAAGCGCGCATACCCCCATTTCGACGATTTTTCGTGTGCTATAGCACACCATTTTTTGGGTGATCCGGATCCCGACGTCAAAAGTGCCAAAACTTTTTGTGGACGTCCTTCAAGACCTTGGCTATGCATCCGGTTGGCCCTCACGGCCATTCCGACCCATTTTCAAGGTCAAAATAGCCCCGAAGCGCGCATACCCACATTTTGACAATTTTTCGTGTGCTATAGCACACCATTTTTTGGGTGATCCGGATCCCAACGTCAAAAGTGCCAAATAATTCTGTGAACGTCCGTCAAGACCTTGTCTATGCATCCGGTTGTCCCTCACGGCCATTCTGACCCAAATTCAAGGTCAAAATAGCCCCGAAGCGCACATACCCCCATTTCGACGATTTTTCGTGTTCTATAGCACACTATTTTTTGAGTGATCCGGATCCCGATGTCAAAAGTGCCAAAAATTTTTGTGGACGTCAGTCAAGACCTTGTCAATGCATCCGGTTGGCCCTCTAGGCCATTCCGACCCATTTTCAAGGTCAAAATTTCCCCGAAGCGCGCCTACCCCCATTTCGACAATTTTTTGTGTGCTATAGCACACCATTTTTTGGGTGATCCAGATCCCGACGTCAAAAGTGCCAAAACATTTTGTGGACGTCCTTCAAGACTTTGGATATGCATCCGGTTGGCCCTCACGGCCATTCCGACTCATTTTCAAGGTCAAAATAGCCCCGAAGCGCGCATACCCCCCATTTTGACAATTTTTCATGTGTTATAGCACACCATTTTTTGGGTGATCCGGATCCCAACGTTAGAAGTTCCAAACTTTTTTGTGGACGTCCTTCAAGACCTTGGCTATGCATCCGATAGGCCCTCACGGACATTCCGACCCATTTTCAAGGACAAAATAGCCCTAAAGTGCGCATACCCCCATTTCGATGATTTTTCATGTGCTAAAGCACACCATTTTTGGGTGATCCGGATCCCGACGTCAAAAGTGCCAAATATTTTTGTGGACGTCCGTCAAGACCTTTGCTATGCATCCGGTTGGCCCTCACGGCCATTCCGACCCATTTTCAAGGTCAAAATCGCCCCGAAGCGCGCATACCCCCATATCGATGATTTTTCGTGTGCTATGGCACACCATTTTTTGGGTGATCCGGATCCCGACGTCAAAAATGCCAATAATTTTTGTGGACGTCCGTCAAGACCTTGGCTATGCATCCGGTTGTCCCTCACGGCCATTCCGACCCATTTTCAAGGTCAAAATAGCCTCGAAGCGTGCATACCCCCATTTCGAAGATTTTTCGTTTGCTATAGCACACCATTTTTTGGGTGATCCGGATCCCGACGTCAAAAGTGCCAAATATTTTTGTGGACGTCCGTCAAGACCTTTGCTATGCATCCGGTTGGCCCTCATGCCCATTCCGACCCATTTTCAAGGTCAAAATAGCCCCGAAGCGCACATACCCCCATATCAACAATTTTTCGTGTGCTATAGCACACCATTTTTTGGGTGATCCGGATCCCGACGTCAAAAGTGCCAATAATTTTTGTGGACGTCCGTCAAGACCTTGGCTATGCATCCGGTTGGCCTTCTAGGCCATTCCGACCCATATTCAAGGTCAAAATAGCCCCGAAGCGCATACCCCCATTTTGACAATTTTTCGTGTGCTATAGCACACCTTTTTTTGGGTGATCCAGATCCCAACGTCAAAAGTGCCAAAGAATTTTTTGGACGTCCTTCAAGACCTTGGCTATGCATCCGGTTGGCCCTCACGGCCATTCCGACCCATTTTCAAGGTCAAAATAGCCTCAAAGCGCGCATACCCCATTTCAACGATTTTTCGTGTGCTATAGCACACCATTTTTTGGGTGATCCGGATCCCGACGTCAAAAGTGCCAAAAATTTTTGTGGACGTCCGTCAAGACCTTGGCTATGCATCCGGTTGGCCCTCACGACCATTACGACCCATTTTCAAGGTCAAAATAGCCCCGAAGCTCGCATACCCCCATTTCGACAATTTTTCGTGTGCTATAGCACACCATTTTTTCGGTGATCCGGATCCCAACATCAAAAGTGCCAAAAAATTCTGTGAACGTCCTTCAAGACCTTGTCTATGCATCCGGTTGTCCCTCACGGCCATTCCGACCCATTTTCAAGGTCAAAATAGCCCCGAAGCGCACATACCCCCATTTCGACGATTTTTCGTGTGCTATAGCACACCATTTTTTGGGTGATCCGGATCCCGACGTCAAAAGTACCAAATTTTTTGTGGACGTCCATCAAGACCTTGGCTATGCATCCGGTTGGACCTCTAGGCCATTCCGACCCATTTTCAAGGTCAAAATATCCCCGAAGCGCGCCTACCCCCATTTCGACGATTTTTCGTGTGCTATAGCACACCATTTTTTGGGTGATCTGGAATCCGACGTCAAAAGTGCCAAAAATTTTTGTGGACGTCCATCAAGACCTTGACTATGCATCCTGTTGGCCCTCACGGCCATTCCGACCCATTTTCAAGGTCAAAATAGCCCCAAAGCGCGCATACCCCTATTTCGACGATTTTTCGTGTGCTATGGCACACCATTTTTTGGGTGATCCGGATCCCGACGTCAAAAGTACCAAAACTTTTTGTGGACGTCCGTCAAGACCTTGGCTATGCATCCGATTGGCCCTCATGGCCATTCTGACCCATTTTCAAGGTCAAAATAGCCCCAAAATGCGCATACCACCATTTCGATGATTTTTCATGTGCTAAAGCACACCATTTTTTGGTGATCCGGATCCCGACGTCAAAAGTGCCAAAAGTTTTTGTGGACGTCCGTCAAGACCTTGGCTATGCATCCGGTTGGCCCTCACGGCCATTCCGACCCATATTCAAGGTCAAAATAGCACCGAAGCGCGCATACCCCCATTTCAATGATTTTTCGTGTGCTATAGCACACCATATTTTGGGTGATCCGGATCTCGACGTCAAAAGAGCCAAAAAATTTTGTGGACGTCCTTCAAGACCTTGGCTATGCATCCTGTTGGTCCTCACGGCCATTCTGACCCATTTTCAAGGTCAAAATAGCCTCGAAGCACGCATACCCCCTTTTCAAAGATTTTTCGTGTGCTATAGCACACCATTTTTTGGGTGATCTAGATCCCAACGTCAAAACTGCCAATCTTTTTTATGGACGTCCATCAAGACCTTGGCTATGCATCTGGTTAGCCCTCACGGACATTCCGACCCATATTCAAGGTCAAAATAGCCCCGAAGCGCGCATACCCCCATTTCGACTATTTTTTGTGTGCTATAGCACACCATTTTTTGGGTGATCCGGATCCCGACGTCAAAAATGCAAATAATTTTTGTGGACGTCCGCCAAAACCTTGGCTTTGCATCTGGTTGGCCCTCACGACCGTTTCGACCCATTTTCTAGGTCAAAATATACCCAAAGCGCGCATACCCCCATTTCGACAATTTTTCGTGTGCTATAGCACACCATTTTTTGGGTGATCCGGATCCCGATGTCAAAAGTGCCAAAAATTTTTGTGGACGTCCTTCAAGACCTTGGCTATGCATCCGGTTGGCCCTCACGGCCATTCCGACCCATTTTCAAGGTCAAAATAGCCCCGAAGCACGCATACCCCCATTTTGACAATTTTTCGTGTGCTATAGCACACTATTTTTTGGGTGATCCGGATCCCAACGTCAAAAGTGCCAAATAATTCTGTGAACGTCCGTCAAGACCTTGTATATGCATCCGGTTGTCCCTCACGGTCATTCTGACCCAAATTCAAGGTCAAAATAGCCCCGAAGCGCACATACCCCCATTTCGACGATTTTTCGTGTGCTATAGCACGCTATTTTTTGAGTGATCCGGATCCCGATGTCAAAAGTGCCAAAAATTTTTGTGGACGTCCGTCAAGACCTTGTCAATGCATTCGGTTGGCCCTCTAGGCCATTCCGACCCATTTTCAAGGTCAAAATTTCCCTGAAGCGCGCCTACCCCCATTTCGACGATTTTTCGTGTGCTATAGCACACCATTTTTTGGGTGATCGGATCCCGACGTCAAAAGTGCCAAAAAATTTTGTGGACGTCCATCAAGACCTTGGCTATGCATCCTGTTGGCCCTCACGGCCATTCCGACCCATTTTCAAGGTCAAAATAGCCCCAAAGCGCGCATACCCCCATTTCGACTATTTTTCGTGTGCTATAGCACACTATTTTTTGGGTGATCCGGATCCCGACGTCAAAAATGCAAATAATTTTTGTGGACGTCCGTCAAGACCTTGGCTATGCATCCGGTTGGCCCTCACGGCCATTTCGACCCATTTTAAAGGTCAAAATAGCCCTAAAGCGCGCATACCCCCATTTTGGTGATTTTTCGTGTGCTATAGCACACCATTTTTTGGGTGATCCGGATACCGACGTCAAAAGTGCCAAATATTTTTGTGGACGTCCGTCAAGACCTTTGCTATGCATCCGGTTGGCCCTCACGGCCATTCCGACCCATTTTCAAGGTCAAAATAGCCCCGAAGCGCGCATACCCCCAAATCGATGATTTTTCGTGTGCTATAGCACACCATTTTTTGGGTGATCCGGATCCCGATGTCAAAAGTGCCAATAATTTTTGTGGACGTCCGTCAAGACCTTGGCTATGCATCCGGTTGTCCCTCACGGCCATTCCGACCCATTTTCAAGGTCAAAATAGCCTCGAAGCGTGCATACCCCCATTTCGAAGATTTTTCGTTTGCTATAGCACACCATTTTTTGGGTGATCCGGATCCCGACGTCAAAAGTGCCAAAACATTTTGTGGACGTCCGTCAAGACCTTTGCTATGCATCCGGTTGGCCCTCACGGCCATTCCGACCCATTTTCAAGGTCAAAATAGCCCCGAAGCGCGCATACCCCCATATCGACAATTTTTCGTGTGCTATAGCACACCATTTTTTGGGTGATCCGGATCCCGACGTCAAAAGTGCCAAATAATTTTTGTGGACGTCCGTCCACGACCTTGGTCTGCATCCGGTTGGCTTCTAGGTCCATTCCGGACCCATATTCAAGGTCAAAATAGCCCCGAATCGCATTTACCCCCATTTTGACCATTTTTGTGTGCTTAGAACACTTTTTTTGGGTGATCCAGATCCCAACGTCAAAAGTGCCCAAAGAATTTTTTTGTGGACGTTTCACGACCTGGCTAGCATTCCGGTTTGGCCCTCCCGGCCTATTCCGACACATTTTCAAGGTCAAAATAGCCCCGAAGCGCGCATACCCCCATTTCGACGATTTTTCGTGTGCTATAGCACACCATTTCTTGGGTGATCCGGATCCCGACGTCAAAAGTGCCAAAAATTTTTGTGGACGTCCGTCAAGACCTTGGCTATGCATCCGGTTGGACCTCACGACCATTACGACCCATTTTCAAGGTCAAAATAGCCCCGAAGCTCGCATACCCCCATTTCGACAATTTTCGTGTGCTATAGCACACCATTTTTTGGGTGATCCGGATCCCAACGTCAAAAGTGCCAAAAAATTCTGTGAACGTCCTTCAAGACCTTGTCTATGCATCCGGTTGTCCCTCACGGCCATTCCGACCCATTTTCAAGGTCAAAATAGCCCCGAAGCGCACATACCCCCATTTCGACGATTTTTCGTGTGCTATAGCACACCATTTTTTGGGTGATCCGGATCCCGACGTCAAAAGTACCAAATTTTTTGTGGACGTCCATCAAGACCATGGCTATGCATCCGGTTGGACCTCTAGGCCATTCCGACCCATTTTCAAGGTCAAAATATCCCCGAAGCGCGCCTACCCCCATTTCGACGATTTTTCGTGTGCTATAGCACACCATTTTTTGGGTGATCTGGATTCCGACGTCAAAAGTGCCAAAATTTTTTGTGGACGTCCATCAAGACCTTGGTTATGCATCCTGTTGGCCCTCACGGCCATTCCGACCCATTTTCAAGGTCAAAATAGCCCCAAAACGCGCATACCCTATTTCGACGATTTTTCGTGTGCTATAGCACACCATTTTTTGGGTGATCCTGATCCCGACGTCAAAAGTGCCAATCATTTTTATGGACGTCCGTCAAGACCTTGGCTATGCATCCGGTTGTCGCTCACGGCCATTCCGACCCATATTCAAGGTCAAAATAGCCCCGAAGTGCGCATATCCCCATTTCGACGATTTTTCGTGTGCTATAGCACACCATTTTTTGGGTGATCCGGATACCGACGTCAAAAGTGCCAATAATTTTTGTGGACGTCCGTCAAGACCTTGGATATGCATCCGGTTGGCCCTCTAGGCCATTCCGACCCATTTTCAAGGTCAAAATAGCCTCGAAGCGCATACCCCCATTTCGACAATTTTTCGTGTGCTATAGCACACCATTTTTTGGGTGATCCAGATCCCGACGTCAAAAGTGCCAAAAAATTTTGTGGACGTCCTTCAAGACCTTGGATATGCATCCGGTTGGCCCTCACGGCCATTCCGACTCATTTTCAAGGTCAAAATAGCCCCGAAGCGCGCATACCCCCATTTTGACGAGTTTTCATGTGTTATAGCACACCATTTTTTGGGTGATTCGGATCCCGATGTCAAAAGTGCCAAATATTTTTGTGGACGTCCGTCAAGACCTTTGCTATGCATCCGGTTGGCCCTCACGGACATTCTGACCCATTTTCAAGTTCAAAATAGCTCTGAAGCGCGCATACCCCCATTTCGATGATTTTTCGTGTGCTATAGCACACCATTTTTTGGGTGATCCGAATCCCGACGTCAAAAGTGCGAAAAAATTTTGTGGACGTCCCTCAAGACCTTGGCTATGCATCCGGTTGGCCCTCTAGGCCATTTTGACCCATTTTCAAGGTCAAAATAGCCCCGAAGTGCGCATACCCCCATTTCGACGATTTTTCGTGTGCTGTAGCACACCATTTTTTGGGTGATCCGGATCCCAACGTCAAAAGTGCCAAAAGTTTTTGTGGACGTCTGTCAAGACCTTGGCTATTCATCCGGTTGGCCCTCACGACCATTACGACCCATTTTAAAGGTCAAAATAGCCCCGAAGCGCGCATACCCTCATTTCGACAATTTTTCGTGTGCTATAGCACACCATTTTTTGGGTGATCCGGATCCCAATGTCAAAAGTGCCAAAAAATTCTGTGAACGTCCGTCAAGACCTTGTCTATGCATCCGGTTGTCCCTCACGGCCATTCCGACCCATTTTGAAGGTCAAAATAGCCCCGAAGTGCACATACCCCCATTTTGACGATTTTTCCTGTGCTATAGCACACCATTTTTTGGGTGATCCGGATCCCGACGTCAAAAGTACCAAATTTTTTGTGGACGTCCGTCAAGACCTTGGCTATGCATCCGGTTGGCCCTCTAGGCCATTTCGACCCATTTTCAAGGTCAAAATATCCTCGAAGTGCGCCTACCCCCATTTCGACGATTTTTCGTGTGCTATAGCACACCATTTTTTGGGTGATCCAGATCCCAATGTCAAAAGTGCGAAAGAATTTTGTGGACGTCCTTCAAGACCTTGGCTATGCATCCGGTTGGCCCTCACGGCCATTCCGACCCATTTTCAAGATCAAAATAGCCCCAAAGCGCGCATACCCCTATTTCGACGATTTTTCGTGTGCTATAGCACACCATTTTTTGGGTGATCCGGATCCCGACGTCAAAAGTGCCAAACATTTTTATGGACGTCCGTCAAGACCTTGGCTATGCATCCGGTTGTCCCTCACGGCCATTCCGACCCATATTCAAGGTCAAAATAGCCCCAAAGCGCGCATACCCCCATTTCGACGATTTTTCGTGTGCTATAGCACACCATTTTTTGGGTGATCCAGATCCCGACGTCAAAAGTGCCAATAATTTTTGTGGACGTCCATCAAGACCTTGGATATGCATCCGGTTGGCCCTCTAGGCCATTCCGACCCATTTTCAAGGTCAAAATAGCCCCGAAGTGCATACCCCCATTTCGACAATTTTTTGTGTGCTATAGCACACCATTTTTTGGGTGATCCAGATCCCGACGTCAAAAGTGCCAAAACATTTTGTGGACGTCCTTCAAGACTTTGGATATGCATCCGGTTGGCCCTCACGGCCATTCCGACTCATTTTCAAGGTCAAAATAGCCCCGAAGCGCGCATACCCCCCATTTTGACAATTTTTCATGTGTTATAGCACACCATTTTTTGGGTGATCCGGATCCCAACGTTAGAAGTTCCAAACTTTTTTGTGGACGTCCTTCAAGACCTTGGCTATGCATCCGATTGGCCCTCACGGACATTCCGACCCATTTTCAAGGACAAAATAGCCCTAAAGTGCGCATACCCCCATTTCGATGATTTTTCATGTGCTAAAGCACACCATTTTTTGGTGATCCGGATCCCGACGTCAAAAGTGCCAAAAGTTTTTGTGGACGTCCGTCAAGACCTTGGCTATACATCCGGTTGGCCCTCACGGCCATTCCGACCCATATTCAAGGTCAAAATAGCACCGAAGCGCGCATACCCCCATTTCAATGATTTTTCGTGTGCTATAGCACACCATATTTTGGGTGATCCGGATCTCGACGTCAAAAGTGCCAAAAAATTTTGTGGACGTCCTTCAAGACCTTGGCTATGCATCCTGTTGGTCCTCACGGCCATTCTGACCCATTTTCAAGGTCAAAATAGACTCGAAGCACGCATACCCCCTTTTCAAAGATTTTTCGTGAGCTATAGCACACCATTTTTTGGGTGATCTAGATCCCAACGTCAAAACTGCCAATCTTTTTTATGGACGTCCATCAAGACCTTGGCTATGCATCTGGTTAGCCCTCACGGACATTCCGACCCATATTCAAGGTCAAAATAGCCCCGAAGCGTGCATACCCCCATTTCGACTATTTTTCGTGTGCTATAGCACACCATTTTTTGGGTGATCCGGATCCCGACGTCAAAAATGCAAATAATTTTTGTGGACGTCCGCCAAAACCTTGGCTTTGCATCTGGTTGGCCCTCACGACCGTTTCGACCCATTTTCTAGGTCAAAATATACCCAAAGCGCGCATACCCCCATTTCGACGATTTTTCGTGTGCTATAGCACACCATTTTTTGGGTGATCCGGATCCCGATGTCAAAAGTGCCAAAAATTTTTGTGGACGTCCTTCAAGACCTTGGCTATGCATCCGGTTGGCCCTCACGTCCATTCCGACCCATTTTCAAGGTCAAAATAGCCCCGAAGCACGCATACCCCCATTTTGACAATTTTTCGTGTGCTATAGCACACCATTTTTTGGGTGATCCGGATCCCAACGTCAAAAGTGCCAAATAATTCTGTGAACGTCCGTCAAGACCTTGTCTATGCATCCGGTTGTCCCTCACGGTCATTCTGACCCAAATTCAAGGTCAAAATAGCCCCGAAGCGCACATACCCCCATTTCGACGATTTTTCGTGTGCTATAGCACACTATTTTTTGGGTGATCCGGATCCCGATGTCAAAAGTACGAAATTTTTTGTGGACGTCCGTCAAGACCTTGGCTATGCATCCGGTTGGCCCTCTAGGCCATTCCGACCCATTTTCAAGGTCAAAATATCCCCGAAGTGCGCCTACCCCCATTTCGACGATTTTTCGTGTGCTATAGCACACCATTTTTTGGGTGATCCAGATCCCAATGTCAAAAGTGCCAAAGAATTTTGTGGACGTCCTTCAAGACCTTGGCTATGCATCCGGTTGGCCCTCACGGCCATTCCAACCCATTTTCAAGGTCAAAATAGCCCCAAAGCGCGCATACCCCTATTTCGACGATTTTTCGTGTGCTATAGAACACCATTTTTTGGGTGATCCGGATCCCGACGTCAAAAGTGCCAAACATTTTTATGGACGTCCGTCAAGACCTTGGCTATGCATCCGGTTGTCCCTCACGGCCATTCCGACCCATATTCAAGGTCAAAATAGCCCCGAAGCGCGCATAACCCCATTTCGACGTTTTTTCGTGTGCTATAGCACACTATTTTTTGGGTGATCCGGATCCCGATGTCAAAAGTTCCAATAATTTTTGTGAAAGTCCGTCAAGACCTTGGCTATGCATCCGGTTGGTCCTCACGGCCATTCCGACCCATTTTCAAGGTCAAAATAGCCTCGAAGCGCGCATACCCCTATTTCAACTATTTTTGGTGTGCTATAGCACCATTTTTTGGGTGATCCGGATCCCGACGTCAAAAGTGCCAAAATATTTTGTGGACATCCGTCAAGACCTTGGCTATGCATCCGGTTGGTCCTCACGGCCATTCCGACCCATTTTCAAGGTCAAAATAGCCCCGAAGCGCGCATACCCCCATTTCGACGATTTTTTGTGTGCTATAAGCACACTATTTTTTGGGTGATTCGGATCCCGACGTCAAAAGTGCCAAAAATTTTTGTGGACGTCCTTCAAGAGCTTGTCTATGCATCCGGTTGGCCCTCAAGGCCATTCCGACCCATTTTTAAGGTCAAAATAGCCCCGAAGCGCTCATACCCCCATTTCGACGATTTTTTATGTCTATAGCACACCATCTTTTGGGTGATCCATATCCCGACGTCAAAAGTGCCAAAATTTTTTGTGGACATCCGTCAAGACCTTCGCTATGCATCCGGTTGGCCCTCACGGCCATTCCGACCCATTTTCAAGGTCAAATAACACACCATTTTTTGGGTGATCCGGATCCCAAAGTCAAAAGTGCCAAAAAATTTTGTCGACGTCCGTCAAGACCTTGGCTATACATCCGGTTGGCCCTCACGGCCATTTCGACCTATTTTAGTGGTGAAAATAGCCTCGAAGTGCGCATACCCCTATTTTGATGATTTTTCGTGTGCTATAGCACACCATTTTTTGGGTGATCCGAATCCTGACGTCAAAAGTGCCAAATATTTTTGTGGACGTCCATCAAGACCTTGGCTATGCATCCGGTTGGACCTCACGGCCATTCCGACCCATTTTCAAGGTCAAAATAGCCCCAAAGCGCGCATACCCCCATTTCGACGATTATTCATGTGCTATAGCACACCATTTATTGGGTGATCCGGATCCCGACGTCAAATGTGCCAAAAGATTTTGTGGACGTCCGTCAAGACCTTCGCTATGCATCCGGTTGGCCCTCACGGCCATTCCGACCCATTTTCAAGGTCAAAATAGCCCCGAAGCGCGCATTCCCCCATTTCAACGATTTTTCGTGTGCTATAGCACACCATTATTTGGGTGATCGGGATCCCAATGTTAAAAGTGCCAAATATTTTGGTCGACGTCCGTCATGACCTTGGCTATGCATCCGGTTGGCCCTCACGGCCATTCCGACCCATTTTCAAGGTCAAAATAGCCCCGAAGCGCGTATACTCCCATTTCGATGATTTTTCGTTGCTTTTTTGGGTGATCCGGATTCCGACGTCAGAAGTGCCAAAAGTTTTTGTGGACGTCCGTCAAGACCTTGGTTATGCATCCGGTTGGCCCTCACGGCCATTCCGACCCATTTTCAAGGTTAAAATAGCACCGAAGAGCGCATACCCCCATTTCGACGATATTTCGTTTCCTATAGCACACCATTTTTTGGGTGATCCGGATCCCGATGTCAAAAGTGCCAAAAAATTCTGTGAACGTCCGTCAAGACCTTGTCTATGCATCCGCTTGGCCCTCACGGCCATTCTGACCCATTTTCAAGGTCAAAATAGCCCCGAAGCACGCATACCCCCATTTCGACGATTTTTCGTGTGCTATAGCACACCATTTTTTGGTTGATCCGGATTCCGATGTGACAAGTGCCAAAAAGTTTTGTGGATGTCCTTCAAGACCTTGTCTATGCATCCGGTTGGCCCTCACGGCCATTCTGACCCATTTTCAAGGTCAAAATAGCCCCGAAGCGCGCAGACCCCCATTTCGACGATTTTTCGTGTGCTATAGCACACCATTTTTTGGGTGATCCGGATCCCGACGTCAAAAGTGCCAAAAATTTTGTGAACATCCGTCAAGACCTTGGCTATGCATTCGGTTGGCCCTCACGGCCATTTCGACCCATTTTCAAGGTCAAAATAGCCTCAAAGCGCGCATACCCCCATTTCGAAAATTTTTCGTTTGCTATAGCACACCATTTTTTGGGTGATCCGGATCCCGATGTCAAAAGTGACCAACAATTTTGTGGACGTCCGTCAAGACCTTGTATATGCATCCGGTTGGCCCTCACAGCCATTCCGACCCATTTTCAAGGTCAAAATAGCCCCGAAGCGTGCATACCCCCATTTCGATAATTTATCGTGTGCTATATCACACCATTTTTTGGGTGATCCGGATCCCGACGTCAAAAGTGCCAAAGAATTTTGTGGACGTCCATCAAGACCTTGGCTATGCATCCGGTTGGCCCTCAAGGCCATTTCAACACATTTTAAAGGTCAAAATACCGCAAAGCGCGCATACCCCCATTTTGATGATTTTTCGTGTGCTATAGCACACCATTTTTTGGGTGATCCGGATCCCGATGTCAAAAGTTCCAAAAATTTTTGTGGACGTCCTTCAATACCTTGTCTATGCATCCGGATGGTCCTCAAGGCCATTCTGACCCATTTTCAAGGTCAAAATAGCCTCAAAGCGCATACCCCCATTTCGACGATTTTTCGTGTGCTATAGTACACCATTTTTTGGGTGATCCGGATCCCGACGTCAAAAGTGCCAAAAAATTTTGTGGACGTCCGTCAAGACCTTGGCTATGCATCTGGTTGGCCCTCACGGCCATTCCGACCCATTTTCAAGGTCAAAATAGCCCCAAAATGCGCATACCCCTATTTTGACGATTTTTCGTGTGCTATAGCACACCATTTTTTGGGTGATCCGGATCCCGACGTCAAAAGTGCCAAAAGTTTTTGTGGACGTCCGTCAAGACCTTGGCTATGCATCCGGTTGGCCCTCTAGGCCATTCCGACCCATTTTCAAGGTCAAAATAGCCCCGAAGCGTGCATACCCCCATTCCGACAATTATTCGTGTGCTATAGCACGCCGTTTTTGGGTGATCCGAATACCGATGTCAAAAGTGCCAAAAATCTTTGTGGACGTCCGTCAAGACCTTGGCTATGCATCCGGTTGGCCCTCACGGCCATTCCGACCCATTTTCATGTACAAATTAGCCCCAAAGCGCGCATACCCCCATTTCGACGATTTTTCGTGTGCTATCGCACACCATTTTTTGGGTGATCCGATCCCGACGACAAAAGTGCAAAACTTTTTTGTGAACGTCTGTCAAGACCTTGGCTATGCATCCGGTTGGCCCTCTAGGCCATTCCGACCCATTTTCAAGGTCAAAATAGCCCCGAAGCGTGCATACCCCCATTTTGATGATTTTTCGTTTTCTATAGCACACCATTTTTTGGGTGATCCGGATCCCGACGTCAAAAGTGCCAAAAAATTTTGTGGACATCCGTCAAGACCTTGGCTATGCATCCAATTGGACCTCAAGGCCATTTCGACCCATCTTCAAGGTCAAAATAGCCCCGAAGCGCGCATACCCCCATTTTGACAATATTTCGTGTGCTATAGCACACCATTTTTTTGGTGATTCGAATCCCAACGTCAAAAGTGCCAAAAAATTTTGTGGACATCCGTCAAGACCTTGGATATGCATCCGGTTGGCCCTCACGGCCATTCCGACCCATTTTCAAGGTCAAAATAGCCTCGAAAAGCGCATACCCCCATTTTGACGATTTTTCGTGTGCTATAGCACACCATTTTTTGGATGATCCAGATCCCGACGTCAAAAGTGTCAAACTATTTTGTGGACGTTCATCAAGACCTTGGCTATGAATCCGATTGGACCTCACGGCCATTTCGACCCATTTTCAAGGTCAAAATAGACCCGAAGCGCGCACACCCCCATTTCGATAATTTTTTGTGTGCTATAGTATACCATTTTTTGGGTGATCCGGATCCCGACGTCAAAAGTGCCAAAGTTTTTTGTGGACGTCCGTCAAGACCTTGGCTATGTATCCGGTTAGCCCTCTAGGCCATTCCGACCCATTTTAAAGGTCAAAATAGCCCCGAAGCGTGCATACCCCCATTTCGATGATTTTTCGTGTGCTATAGCAAAAACAATTTTGCGTGATCCGGATCCCGACGTCAAAAGTGCCAAAAAGTTTAGTGGACGTCCGTCAAGACCTTGACTATGCATCCGGTTGGCGCTCACGGCCATTCCAACCCATTTTCAAGGACAAAATAGCCCCGAAGCGCGCATACCCCATTTCTATGATTTTTCGTGTGCTATAGCACACCATTTTTTGGGTGATCCGTATCCCGACGTCTAAAGTGCCAAATATTTTGGTGGACGTCCGTCAAGACCTTGGCTATGCATCCGGTTGGCCTTCTAGGCCATTCCAACCCATTTTCAAGGTCAAAATAGCCCCGAAACGTGCATACCCCCATTTCGACGATTTTTCGTGTGCTATAGCACACCATTTTTTGGGTGATTCGGATCCCGACGTCAAAAGTGCCAAAAATTTTTGTGGATGTCCGTCAAGACCTTGGCTATGCATCTGGTTGGCCCTCACATCCATTCCGACCCATTTTCAAGGTCAAAATTGCCTCGAAGCGCGCATACCCTCATTTTGACGATTTTTCGTGTGCTATAGCACACCATTTTTTGGGTGCTCCGGATCCCGACGTCAAAAGTGCCAAACTATTTTGTGGACGTCCGTCAAGACCTTGGCTATGCATCCAATTGGACCTCAAGGCCATTTCGACCCATTTTCAAGGTCAAAATAGCCCCGAAGCGCGCATACCCCCATTTTGACAATATTTCGTGTGCATAGCACACCATTTTTTGGGTGATCTGGATTACGACGTCAAAAGTGCCAAATTTTTTGTGGACGTCCGTCAAGACCTTGGCTATGCATCCAGTTGGCCCTCACGGCCATTCCGACCCATTTTCAAGGTCAAAATGGTCTCGAAGCGCGCATACCCCCATTTCGACAATTTTTTGTGTGCTATAGCACACCATTTTTTGGGCGATCCGGATCCCGATGTCAAAAGTGCCAAAATTTTTTGTGGACGTCCGTCAAGACCTTGGCTATGCATCCGGTTGTCACTCACGGCCAATCCGAACCATTTTCAAGGTCAAAATAACCCTGAAGTGCGCATACCCCCATTTCGATGATTTTTCGTTTGCTATAGCACACCATTTTTTGGTGATCCGGATCCTGACGTCAAAAGTGACAAACAATTCTGTGGACGTCCGTCAAGACCTTGGCTATGCATCCGGTTGGCCCTCACGGCTATTTCGACCCATTTTCAAGGTCAAAATAGCCCCGAAGCGCGCATACCCCCATTTCGACAATTTTTCGCTTGCTATCGCACACCATTTTTTGGGTGATCCGGATCACGACGTCAAAAGTGCCAAAAATTTTTGTAGACGCCCGTCAAGACCTTGGCTATGCATCCGGTTTGCCCTCACGGCCATTCCGACCCATTTTCAAGGTCAAAATAGCCCCAAAGCGCGCATACCCCCATTTAAACGATTTTTTGTGTGCTAGCATACCATTTTTTGGGTGATCCGGATCCCCATATCAAAAGTGCCAAATTTTTTGTGGACGTCCGTCAAGACCTTGGCTATGCATCCGGTTAGCCCTCACGGCCATTCCGACCCATTTTAAAGGTCAAAATAGCCCCGAAGCACGCATACCCCCATTTCAACAATTTTTCATGTGCTATAGCAAACCATTTTTTGGGTGATCTAGATCCCGACGTCAAAAGTGCCAAACTTTTTTTGGACGTCCGTCAAGACCTTGGCTATTCATTCGGTTGTCCCTCACGGCCTTTCCGACCCATTTTCAAGGTCAAAATAGCCCCGAAGCGCGCATACCCCCATTTCGACGATTTTTATTTTTTGGGTGATCCGGATCGCGACGTCAAAAGTGCCAAACTTTTTTGTGGACGTCCGTCAAGACCTTCGCTATGCATTCGGTTGGCCCTCAAGGCCATTCTGACCCATTTTCAAGGTTAAAATAGCCCCGATGCGCGCATACCCCCATTTCGACGATTTTTCGTGTGCTATAGGACACCATTTTTTGGGTGACCTGGATCCCGACGTCAAAAGTGCCAAAATTTTTTGTGGACGTCCGTCAAGACATTGGCTATGCATCCGATTGGCCCTCACAGCCATTCCGACCCATTTTCAAGGTCAAAATAGCCCCAAAGTGCGCATACCCCCATTTCGACAATTTTTCGTGTGCTATAGCACACCATTTTTTGGGTGATCCGGATCCCGATGTCAAAAGTGCCAAACCTTTTTGTGGACGTCCGTCAAGACCTTGGCTATGCATCCGGTTGGCCCTCTAGGCCATTCCAACTCATTTTCAAGGTCAAAATAGCCCTGAAGCGTGCATACCCCCATTTCGACGATTTTTCATGTGCTATAGCACCCATTTTTTGGGTGATCCGGATCCCGACGTCAGAAGTGCCAAAATTTTTGTGGACGTCCCTCAAGACCTTGGCTATGCATCCAGTTGGCCTTCACGGCCATTCCGACCCATTTTCAAGGACAAAATAGCCCCGAAGCGCGCATACCCCCATTCGACGATTTTTCGTGTGCTATAGCACACCATTTTTTGGGTGATCCGGATCCCAACGTCAAAAGTGCCAAATTTTTTTGTGGACATCCGTCAAGACCTTGGCTATGCATCCGGTTGGCCCTCACGGCCATTTCAACCCATTTTCAAGGTCAAAATAGCCTCGAAGCGCGCATACCCCCATTTTGAAGATTTTTCGTTTGCTATAGCACACCATTTTTTGGGTGATCCGGATCCCGATGTCAAAAGTGCCCAAAAATTTTGTGGACGTCCGTCAAGACCTTGTCTATGTATCCGGTTGGCCCTCACGGCCATTCTGACCCATTTTCAAGGTCAAAATAGCCCCGAAGCGTGCATACCCCCATTTCGATGATTTTTCGTGTGCTATAGCACACCATTTTTTGGGTGATCCGGATCCCAACGTCAAAAGTGCCAAAATATTTTGTGGACGTCCGTCGAGACCTTGACTATGCATTCGGTTGGCCCTCAAGGCCATTTCGACCCATTTTAAAGGTCAAAATAGCCCCAAAGCGCGCATACCCCGATTTTGATGATTTTTCGTGTGCTACAGCACACCATTTTTTGGGTGATCCGGATCCCATTGTCAAAAGTTCCAAAATTTTTTGTGGACGTCCTTAAAGACCTTGTCTATGCATCCGGTTGGCCCTCACGGCCATTCTGACCCATATTCAAGGTCAAAATAGCCCCGAAGCACGCATACCCCTATTTCGATGATTTTTCGTGTGCTATAGCACACCATTTTTGGGTGATCCGGATCCCGACGTCAAAAGTGCCAAACATTTTTGTGGACATCCGTCAAGACCTTGGCTATGCATCTGGTTGGCCCTCACGGCCATTCCGACCCATTTTCAAGGTCAAAATAGCCCCGAAATGCGCATACCCCTATTTCGATAATTTTTCACCATTTTTTGGGTGATCCGGATCCCGATGCCAAAAGTGCCAAAAGTTTTTGTGGACGTCCGTCAAGACCTTAGCTATGCATACGGTTGGCCCTCTAGGCCATTCCGACCCATTTTCAAGGTCAAAATAGCCCCGAAGCGTGCATACCCCCATTTCGACAATTATTCGTGTGCTAGCACACCATTTTTTGGGTGATCCGGATACCGACGTCAAAAGTGCCAAAAAATTTTGTGGACGTCCGTCAAGACCTTGGCTATGCATCCGGTTGGCCCTCACGGTCATTCCGACCCATTTTCAAGGACAAATTAGCCCCGAAGCGCGCATACCCCCATTTCGACGATTTTTCGTGTGCTATAGCACACCATTTTTTGGGTGATCCGGATCCCGACGTCAAAAGTGCCAAAAAATTTTGTGAACGTCCGTCAAGATCTTGTCTATGCATCCGGTTGGCCCTCACGGCCATTCCGACCCATTTTCAAGGTCAAAATAGCCCCGAAGCGCGCATACCCCTATTTCAATGATTTTTCGTGTGCTATAGCACACCATTTTTTTGGTGTTCCAGATCCCGACGTCAAAAGTGCCAAAAATTTTTGTGGACGTCCGTCAAGACCTTGGCTATGCATCCGGTTGGCCCTCACGGCCATTCCGACCCATTTTCAAGGTCAAAATAGCCCCGAAGCGCGCATACCCCCCATTTTGATGATTCGATTTTTCGTGGCTATAGCACACCATTTTTGGGGTGATTCGGATGCCCGATGGTCACAAGTGCCCAAAAATTTGGTGGACGCCGTCAGACCTGTCTATGCATCCGGTTGGCCCACGGCCATCCGACCCATTTTCAAGGTCAAAATAGCCCCGAAGCGTGCATACCCCCATTTCGATGATTTTTCGTGTGCTATAGTACACCATTTTTTGGGTGATCCGGATCCCGACGTCAAAAGTGCCAAACAATTTTGTGGACGTCCGTCAAGACCTTGGCTATGCATCCGGTTGGCCCTCAAGGCCATTTCGACCCATTTTAAAGGTCAAAATAGCCTCAAAGCGCGCATACCCCCATTTTGATGATTTTTCGTGTGCTATAGCACACCATTTTTTGGGTGATCCGGATCCCAATGTCAAAAGTTCCAAAAATTTTTGTGGACGTCCTTCAAGACCTTGTCTATGCATCCGGTTGGCCCTCACGGCCATTCTGACCCATTTTCAAGGTCAAAATAGCCCCGAAGCGCACATACCCCCATTTCGACGATTTTTCGTGTGCCATAGCACACCATTTTTTGGGTGATCCGGATCCCGACGTCAAAAGTGCCAAAAATTTTTGTGGACGTCCTTCAAGACCTTGTCTATGCATTCGGTTGGCCCTCACGGCCATTCAGACCCATTTTCAAGGTCAAAATAGTCCCGAAGCGCGCATACCCCCATTTCGACGATTTTTCGTGTGCCATAGCACACCATTTTTTGGGTGATCCGGATCCCGACGTCAAAAGTGCCAAAAATTTTTGTGGACGTCCGTCAAGACCTTAGCTATGAATCTGGTTGGCCCTCACGGCCATTCCGACCCATTTTCAAGGTCAAAATAGCCCCGAAATGCGCATACCCCTATTTCGACGATTTTTCGTGTGCTATAGCACACCATTTTTGGGTGATCCGGATCCCGACGACAAAAGTGCAAAATGTTTTTGTGAACGTCCGTCAAGACCTTGGCTATGCATCCGGTTGGCCCTCTAGGCCATTCTGACCCATTTTCAAGGTCAAAATAGCCCCGAAGCGTGTATACCCCCATTTCGACGATTTTTCGTGTGCTATAGCACACCAATTTTTGGGTGATCCGAATCCCGACGTCAAATGTGCCAAAACATTTTGTGGACGTCCGTCAAGACTTTGGATATGCATTCCATTCCGACCCATTTTCAAGGTCAAAATAGCCTTGAAGAGCGCATACCCCCATTTTGACGATTTTTTGTGTGCTATAGCACACCATTTTTTGGGTGATCCGGATCTCGACGTCAAAAGTGCCAAACTATTTTGTGGACGTCCGTCAAGACCTTGGCTATGAATTCGATTGGACCTCACGGCCATTTCGACCCATTTTCAAGGTCAAAATAGCCCCGAAGCGTGCATACCCCCATTTTGATAATTTTTCGTGTGCTATAGTATACCATTTTTTGGGTGATCCGGATCCCGACGTCAAAAGTGCCAAAGGTTTTTGTGGACGTCCGTCAAGATCTTGGCTATGCATCCGGTTGGCCCTCACGTCCATTCCGACCCATTTTCAAGGTCAAAATAGCCCCGAAGCGTGCATACCCCCATTTCGACGATTTTTCGTGTGCTATAGCAAACCATTTTTTGGGTGATCCGGATCCCGACGTCAAAAGTGCCAAAAAATTTAGTGGACGTCCGTCAAGACCTTGACTATGCATCCGATTGGCCCTCACGGCCATTCCAACCCATTTTCAAGGTCAAAATAGCCCCGAAGCGCGCATACCCCTATTTTGATGATTTTTCGTGTGCTATGGCACACGATTTTTTGGGTGATCCGTATCCCGACGTCAAAAGTGCCAAACAATTTTGTGGAAATCTGTCAAGACCTTGGCTATGCATCCAGTTGGCCCTCTAGGCCATTCCGACCCATTTTCAAGGTCAAAATAGCCCCGAAACGTGCATACCCCCATTTCGACGATTTTTCATGTGCTATAGCACACCATTTTTTGGGTGATTCGGATCCCGACGTCAAAAGTGCCAAATATTTTGTGGACGTCTCGCAAGACCTGGCCATGCAATACGGTTGGCCTCAACAGCCATTCCGACCATTTTGAACGGTCAAAATGCCTCGAAGCGCGCATTAACCCTTATTTTGATTCGATTTTTGTGTGCAATACGCACACCATTTTTTGGGCTGCTCCGATCCCGATGTCAAAATGCCACTATTTTGTGGACGTCCGTCAAGACCTTGGCTATGCATCCAATTGGACCTCAAGGCCATTTCGACCCATTTTCAAGGTCAAAATAGCCCCGAAGCGCGCATACCCCCATTTTGACAATATTTCGTGTGCTATAGCACACCATTTTTTGGGTTATCCGGATGCCGACGTCAAAAGTGCCAAAAATTTTTGTGGACGTCCATCAAGACCTTGGATATGCATCCAGTTGGCCCTCACGGCCATTCTGACCCATTTTCAAGGTCAAAATTGTCCCGAAGCGCGCATAACCCCATTTCGACAATTTTTCGTGTGATATAGCAGACCATTTTTTGGGTGATCCGGATCCCGACGTCCAAAGTGCCAAAAATTTTTGTGGACGTCCATCAAGACCTTGGCTATGCATCCGGTTGGCCCTCACGGCCATTCCAACCCATTTTCAAGGTCAAAATAGCCCCGAAGTGCGCATACCCCCATTTCGTGTTCTTTCGTTTGCTATAGCACACCATTTTTTGGTGATCCGGATCCTGACGTCAAAAGTGACAAACAATTTTGTGGACGTCCGTCAAGACCTTGGCTATGCATCCGGTTGGCCCTCACGGCCATTCCGACCCATTTTCAAGGTCAAAATAGCCTCGAAGCGCGCATACCCCCATTTCGACAATTTTTCATGTGCTATCGCACACCATTTTTTGGGTGATCCGGATCCCGACGTCAAAAGTGCCAAATGTTTTTGTAGACGTCCGTCAATACCTTGGCTATGCATCCGGTTCGCCCTCACGGCCATTCCGACCCTTTTTCAAGGTCAAAATAGCCCCAAAGCGTGCATAACCCCACTTAAACGATTTTTTGTGTGCTAGCATACCATTTTTTGGGTGATCCGGATCCCCATATCAAAAGTGCCAAACAAAATTGTGGACGTCCGTCAAGACCTTGGCTATGCATCCGGTTGGCCCTCACGGCCATTCCGACCCAATTTAAAGGTCAAAATAGCCCCGAAGCGCGCATACCCCCATTTCGACAATTTTTCGTGTGCTATAGCACACCATTTTTTGGATGATCCGGATCGCGATGTGAAAAGTGCCAAACATTTTTGTGGACGTCCGTCAAGACCATCGCTATGCATCCGGTTGGCCCTCACGGCCAGTCTGACCCATTTTCAAGGTTAAAATAGCCCCGATACGCGCATACCCCCATTTCGATGATTTTTCGTGTGCTATAGCACACCATTTTTTGGGTGACCCGGATCCCGACGTCAAAAGTGCCAAAAATTTTTGTGGACGTCCGTCAATACATTGGCTATGCATCCGATTGGCCCTCACAGCCATTCTGACCCATTTTCAAGGTCAAAATAGCCCCGAAGTACGCATACCCCCATTTCGACAATTTTTCGTGTGCTATAGCACACCATTTTTTGGGTGATCCGGATCCTGACGTCAAAAGTGCCAAACCTTTTTGTGGACATCCGTCAAGACCTTGGCTATGCATCCGGCTGGCACTCACGGCCATTCCAACCCTTTTCAAGGTCAAAATAGCCCCGAAGCGCGCATACCCCCATTTCGACGATTTTTCGTGTGCTATAGCACACCATTTTTTGGGTGATCTGGATCTCGACGTCAAAAGTGCCAAATATTTTTGTGGAGTCCGTTCAAGACCTTGGCTATGCATCCGATTGGCCCTCACGCCATTCCGACCCATTTTCAAGGTCAAAATGGCCCGACGAGCGCATACCCCCATTCGACGATTTTCGTTGTTGATATAGCCCACCATTTTTTAGGTGATCAGGATTCCGACGTCAAAACTGCCAAAATTATTTTTGGACGTCCGTGAAGACCTTATCTATGCATCCGGTTGGCCCCCACGGCCATTCCAATCCATTTTCAAGGTCAAAATAGCCCCGAAGCGCGCAGACCCCTATTTCGACGATTTTTCGTGTGCTATAGTAAACCATTTTTTGGGTGATCGGGATCCCGATGTCAAAACTGCCAAAATTATTTGTGGACGTCCGTGAAGACCTTATCTATGCATCCGGTTGTCCCTCACGGCCATTCCGATCCATTTTGAAGGTCAAAATAGCCCCGAAGCGCGCATACCCCTATTTCGGCGATTTTTCGTGTGCTATAGTAAACCATTTTTTGGGTGATCGGGATCCCGACGTCAAAACTGCCAAAATTATTTGTGGACGTCCATGAAGACCTTGTCTATGCATCCGGTTGGCCCTCACGGCCATTCCGATCCATTTTGAAGGTCAAAAAACCCACGAAGAACGCATACCCCCATTTTGACGATTTTTCGTGTTGGTAATAGCACACCATTTTTTGGCTGCTCTGATCCGATGTCAAAAGTGCCAAACTTTTGTGGACGTTCTTCAAACCACCTGTCTATGCATCGGTTGGCCCTCACGACCATCCGGACCCATTTTCAAGGTCAAAATAGCCCCGAAATCGCACCTACTCCCATTTCGACGATTTTTCGTGTGCTATAGCACACCATTTTTGGGGTGATCCGGATCACGACGTCAAAAGTGGCAAAATGTTTTGTGGACGTCCTTCAAGACCTTGGCTATGCATCCAGTTGGCACTCTAGGCCATTCCGACCCATTTTCAAGGACAAAATAGCCCCGAAGCGTGCATACCCCCATTTTGACGATTTTTCGTGTGCTATAGCACACCATTTTTTGGGTTATCCGGATGCCGACGTCAAAAGTGCCAAAAATTTTTGTGGACGTCCATCAAGACCTTGGATATGCATCCAGTTGGCCCTCACGGCCATTCTGACCCATTTTCAAGGTCAAAATTGTCCCGAAGCGCGCATAACCCCATTTCGACAATTTTTCGTGTGATATAGCAGACCATTTTTTGGGTGATCCGGATCCCGACGTCCAAAGTGCCAAAAATTTTTGTGGACGTCCATCAAGACCTTGGCTATGCATCCGGTTGGCCCTCACGGCCATTCCAACCCATTTTCAAGGTCAAAATAGCCCCGAAGTGCGCATACCCCCATTTCGTGTTCTTTCGTTTGCTATAGCACACCATTTTTTGGTGATCCGGATCCTGACGTCAAAAGTGACAAACAATTTTGTGGACGTCCGTCAAGACCTTGGCTATGCATCCGGTTGGCCCTCACGGCCATTCCGACCCATTTTCAAGGTCAAAATAGCCTCGAAGCGCGCATACCCCCATTTCGACAATTTTTCATGTGCTATCGCACACCATTTTTTGGGTGATCCGGATCCCGACGTCAAAAGTGCCAAATGTTTTTGTAGACGTCCGTCAATACCTTGGCTATGCATCCGGTTCGCCCTCACGGCCATTCCGACCCTTTTTCAAGGTCAAAATAGCCCCAAAGCGTGCATAACCCCACTTAAACGATTTTTTGTGTGCTAGCATACCATTTTTTGGGTGATCCGGATCCCCATATCAAAAGTGCCAAACAAAATTGTGGACGTCCGTCAAGACCTTGGCTATGCATCCGGTTGGCCCTCACGGCCATTCCGACCCAATTTAAAGGTCAAAATAGCCCCGAAGCGCGCATACCCCCATTTCGACAATTTTTCGTGTGCTATAGCACACCATTTTTGGATGATCGGATCGCGATTGTTGAAAAGTGCCAAACATTTTTGGACGGTCGTCACGGACCATCGCTATGCATCGGTTGGCCCTCACGCCAGTCTGACCCATTTTCAGGTTAAAATAGCCCCGTACGCCATACCCCCATTTCGATGATTTTTCGTGTGATTATAAGCACACATTTTTGGGGGGTGACCCGGATCCCGAGTCAAAAAGTGCCAAACAATTTTGTGGACGTCGTCATACATCGGGTATGCATCCGATTGGGCCTCACAGCATTTGACCCATTTTCAAGGTAAAATAGCCCGAAGTACGCACACCCCATTTCGAAATTTTTCGTGTGCTATAGCACACCAATTTTTTGGGTGATCCGGATCCCTTGACGTCAAACGTCCACACCTTTTTGTGGACACCGTCAAGGACCTTGTCATGCATTCGGCTGGCACTCACGGCCATTCAACCCTTTCAAGGTCAACATAGCCCCGAAGCGCGCATACCCCCATTTTCGACGATTTTCGTGTGCTATAGCACCACCCTTTTTTGGGTGATCTGGGGATCTCGACTGCCCAAATTGCCAAATAATTTTCTGTGGCCGTCCGTTCAAGACCTTGGTAGCAATCCGATTGGCCCTCACTGCCATTCGACCCATTTTCAAGGCAAAATAGGCCCGAAGAGCGCCAACCCCCCTTTCTGACGATTTTTCGTGTGATATAGCACACATTTTTGGGGGTGAACCGGATCCCGACATCAAAAGTGCCAAATATTTTTGTGGACGTTCGTGAAGACCTTGGCTATGCATCCGGTAGACCCTCACGGCCATTCCAACCCATTTTCAAGGTCAAAATAGCCCCGAAGCGCGCATACCCCTATTTTGATGATTTTTCGTGTGCTATGGCACACGATTTTTTGGGTGATCCGGATCCCGACGTCAAATGTGCCAAATATTTTTGTGGACGTCCATCAAGACATTGTCTATGCATCCGATTGGCCCTGACGGCCATTCTGACCCATTTTCAAGGTCAAAATAGCCCCGAAATGCGCATACCCCCATTTCGACGATTTTTCGTGTGCTATAGCACACCATTTTTTGGGTGATCCGGATCCCGACGTCAAAGGTGCCAAAAAATTTTGTGGACGTCCATCAAGACCTTGGCTATGCATCCTGTTGGCCCTCACGGCCATTCCAACCCATTTTCAAGGTCAAAATAACCCCGAAGCACGCATACCCCCATTTTGACGATTTTTCGTGTGGTATAGCACACCATTTTTTGGCTGATCCGGATCCCGATGTCAAAAGTGCCAAACATTTTTGTGGACGTTCGTCAACACCTTGTCTATGCATCCGGTTGGCCCTCACGACCATTCCGACCCATTTTCAAGGTCAAAATAGCCCCGAAATGCGCATACTCCCATTTCGACGATTTTTCGTGTGCTATAGCACACCATTTTTGGGGTGATCCGGATCACGACGTCAAAAGTGGCAAAATGTTTTGTGGACGTCCTTCAAGACCTTGGCTATGCATCCAGTTGGCACTCTAGGCCATTCCGACCCATTTTCAAGGACAAAATAGCCCCGAAGCGTGCATACCCCCATTTTGACGATTTTTCGTGTGCTATAGCACACCATTTTTTGGGTTATCCGGATGCCGACGTCAAAAGTGCCAAAAATTTTTGTGGACGTCCATCAAGACCTTGGATATGCATCCAGTTGGCCCTCACGGCCATTCTGACCCATTTTCAAGGTCAAAATTGTCCCGAAGCGCGCATAACCCCATTTCGACAATTTTTCGTGTGATATAGCAGACCATTTTTTGGGTGATCCGGATCCCGACGTCCAAAGTGCCAAAAATTTTTGTGGACGTCCATCAAGACCTTGGCTATGCATCCGGTTGGCCCTCACGGCCATTCCAACCCATTTTCAAGGTCAAAATAGCCCCGAAGTGCGCATACCCCCATTTCGTGTTCTTTCGTTTGCTATAGCACACCATTTTTTGGTGATCCGGATCCTGACGTCAAAAGTGACAAACAATTTTGTGGACGTCCGTCAAGACCTTGGCTATGCATCCGGTTGGCCCTCACGGCCATTCCGACCCATTTTCAAGGTCAAAATAGCCTCGAAGCGCGCATACCCCCATTTCGACAATTTTTCATGTGCTATCGCACACCATTTTTTGGGTGATCCGGATCCCGACGTCAAAAGTGCCAAATGTTTTTGTAGACGTCCGTCAATACCTTGGCTATGCATCCGGTTCGCCCTCACGGCCATTCCGACCCTTTTTCAAGGTCAAAATAGCCCCAAAGCGTGCATAACCCCACTTAAACGATTTTTTGTGTGCTAGCATACCATTTTTTGGGTGATCCGGATCCCCATATCAAAAGTGCCAAACAAAATTGTGGACGTCCGTCAAGACCTTGGCTATGCATCCGGTTGGCCCTCACGGCCATTCCGACCCAATTTAAAGGTCAAAATAGCCCCGAAGCGCGCATACCCCCATTTCGACAATTTTTCGTGTGCTATAGCACACCATTTTTTGGATGATCCGGATCGCGATGTGAAAAGTGCCAAACATTTTTGTGGACGTCCGTCAAGACCATCGCTATGCATCCGGTTGGCCCTCACGGCCAGTCTGACCCATTTTCAAGGTTAAAATAGCCCCGATACGCGCATACCCCCATTTCGATGATTTTTCGTGTGCTATAGCACACCATTTTTTGGGTGACCCGGATCCCGACGTCAAAAGTGCCAAAAATTTTTGTGGACGTCCGTCAATACATTGGCTATGCATCCGATTGGCCCTCACAGCCATTCTGACCCATTTTCAAGGTCAAAATAGCCCCGAAGTACGCATACCCCCATTTCGACAATTTTTCGTGTGCTATAGCACACCATTTTTTGGGTGATCCGGATCCTGACGTCAAAAGTGCCAAACCTTTTTGTGGACATCCGTCAAGACCTTGGCTATGCATCCGGTTGGCACTCACGGCCATTCCAACCCTTTTCAAGGTCAAAATAGCCCCGAAGCGCGCATACCCCCATTTCGACGATTTTTCGTGTGCTATAGCACACCATTTTTTGGGTGATCTGGATCTCGACGTCAAAAGTGCCAAATATTTTTGTGGACGTCCGTCAAGACCTTGGCTATGCATCCGATTGGCCCTCACGGCCATTCCGACCCATTTTCAAGGTCAAAATAGGCCCGAAGAGCGCATACCCCCATTTCGACGATTTTTCGTGTGATATAGCACACCATTTTTTGGGTGATCCGGATCCCGACATCAAAAGTGCCAAATATTTTTGTGGACGTTCGTGAAGACCTTGGCTATGCATCCGGTAGACCCTCACGGCCATTCCAACCCATTTTCAAGGTCAAAATAGCCCCGAAGCGCGCATACCCCTATTTTGATGATTTTTCGTGTGCTATGGCACACGATTTTTTGGGTGATCCGGATCCCGACGTCAAATGTGCCAAATATTTTTGTGGACGTCCATCAAGACATTGTCTATGCATCCGATTGGCCCTGACGGCCATTCTGACCCATTTTCAAGGTCAAAATAGCCCCGAAATGCGCATACCCCCATTTCGACGATTTTTCGTGTGCTATAGCACACCATTTTTTGGGTGATCCGGATCCCGACGTCAAAGGTGCCAAAAAATTTTGTGGACGTCCATCAAGACCTTGGCTATGCATCCTGTTGGCCCTCACGGCCATTCCAACCCATTTTCAAGGTCAAAATAACCCCGAAGCACGCATACCCCCATTTTGACGATTTTTCGTGTGGTATAGCACACCATTTTTTGGCTGATCCGGATCCCGATGTCAAAAGTGCCAAACATTTTTGTGGACGTTCGTCAACACCTTGTCTATGCATCCGGTTGGCCCTCACGACCATTCCGACCCATTTTCAAGGTCAAAATAGCCCCGAAATGCGCATACTCCCATTTCGACGATTTTTCGTGTGCTATAGCACACCATTTTTGGGGTGATCCGGATCACGACGTCAAAAGTGGCAAAATGTTTTGTGGACGTCCTTCAAGACCTTGGCTATGCATCCAGTTGGCACTCTAGGCCATTCCGACCCATTTTCAAGGACAAAATAGCCCCGAAGCGTGCATACCCCCATTTTGACGATTTTTCGTGTGCTATAGCACACCATTTTTTGGGTTATCCGGATGCCGACGTCAAAAGTGCCAAAAATTTTTGTGGACGTCCATCAAGACCTTGGATATGCATCCAGTTGGCCCTCACGGCCATTCTGACCCATTTTCAAGGTCAAAATTGTCCCGAAGCGCGCATAACCCCATTTCGACAATTTTTCGTGTGATATAGCAGACCATTTTTTGGGTGATCCGGATCCCGACGTCCAAAGTGCCAAAAATTTTTGTGGACGTCCATCAAGACCTTGGCTATGCATCCGGTTGGCCCTCACGGCCATTCCAACCCATTTTCAAGGTCAAAATAGCCCCGAAGTGCGCATACCCCCATTTCGTGTTCTTTCGTTTGCTATAGCACACCATTTTTTGGTGATCCGGATCCTGACGTCAAAAGTGACAAACAATTTTGTGGACGTCCGTCAAGACCTTGGCTATGCATCCGGTTGGCCCTCACGGCCATTCCGACCCATTTTCAAGGTCAAAATAGCCTCGAAGCGCGCATACCCCCATTTCGACAATTTTTCATGTGCTATCGCACACCATTTTTTGGGTGATCCGGATCCCGACGTCAAAAGTGCCAAATGTTTTTGTAGACGTCCGTCAATACCTTGGCTATGCATCCGGTTCGCCCTCACGGCCATTCCGACCCTTTTTCAAGGTCAAAATAGCCCCAAAGCGTGCATAACCCCACTTAAACGATTTTTTGTGTGCTAGCATACCATTTTTTGGGTGATCCGGATCCCCATATCAAAAGTGCCAAACAAAATTGTGGACGTCCGTCAAGACCTTGGCTATGCATCCGGTTGGCCCTCACGGCCATTCCGACCCAATTTAAAGGTCAAAATAGCCCCGAAGCGCGCATACCCCCATTTCGACAATTTTTCGTGTGCTATAGCACACCATTTTTTGGATGATCCGGATCGCGATGTGAAAAGTGCCAAACATTTTTGTGGACGTCCGTCAAGACCATCGCTATGCATCCGGTTGGCCCTCACGGCCAGTCTGACCCATTTTCAAGGTTAAAATAGCCCCGATACGCGCATACCCCCATTTCGATGATTTTTCGTGTGCTATAGCACACCATTTTTTGGGTGACCCGGATCCCGACGTCAAAAGTGCCAAAAATTTTTGTGGACGTCCGTCAATACATTGGCTATGCATCCGATTGGCCCTCACAGCCATTCTGACCCATTTTCAAGGTCAAAATAGCCCCGAAGTACGCATACCCCCATTTCGACAATTTTTCGTGTGCTATAGCACACCATTTTTTGGGTGATCCGGATCCTGACGTCAAAAGTGCCAAACCTTTTTGTGGACATCCGTCAAGACCTTGGCTATGCATCCGGTTGGCACTCACGGCCATTCCAACCCTTTTCAAGGTCAAAATAGCCCCGAAGCGCGCATACCCCCATTTCGACGATTTTTCGTGTGCTATAGCACACCATTTTTTGGGTGATCTGGATCTCGACGTCAAAAGTGCCAAATATTTTTGTGGATGTCCGTCAAGACCTTGGCTATGCATCCGATTGGCCCTCACGGCCATTCCGACCCATTTTCAAGGTCAAAATAGGCCCGAAGCGCGCATACCCCCATTTCGACGATTTTTCGTGTGATATAGCACACCATTTTTTGGGTGATCCGGATCCCGACATCAAAAGTGCCAAATATTTTTGTGGACGTTCGTGAAGACCTTGGCTATGCATCCGGTAGACCCTCACGGCCATTCCAACCCATTTTCAAGGTCAAAATAGCCCCGAAGCGCGCATACCCCTATTTTGATGATTTTTCGTGTGCTATGGCACACGATTTTTTGGGTGATCCGGATCCCGACGTCAAATGTGCCAAATATTTTTGTGGACGTCCATCAAGACCTTGTCTATGCATCCGGTTGGCCCTGACGGCCATTCTGACCCATTTTCAAGGTCAAAATAGCCCCGAAATGCGCATACCCCCATTTCGACGATTTTTCGTGTGCTATAGCACACCATTTTTTGGGTGATCCGGATCCCGACGTCAAAGGTGCCAAAAAATTTTGTGGACGTCCATCAAGACCTTGGCTATGCATCCTGTTGGCCCTCACGGCCATTCCAACCCATTTTCAAGGTCAAAATAACCCCGAAGCACGCATACCCCCATTTTGACGATTTTTCGTGTGGTATAGCACACCATTTTTTGGCTGATCCGGATCCCGATGTCAAAAGTGCCAAACATTTTTGTGGACGTTCGTCAACACCTTGTCTATGCATCCGGTTGGCCCTCACGACCATTCCGACCCATTTTCAAGGTCAAAATAGCCCCGAAATGCGCATACTCCCATTTCGACGATTTTTCGTGTGCTATAGCACACCATTTTTGGGGTGATCCGGATCACGACGTCAAAAGTGGCAAAATGTTTTGTGGACGTCCTTCAAGACCTTGGCTATGCATCCAGTTGGCACTCTAGGCCATTCCGACCCATTTTCAAGGACAAAATAGCCCCGAAGCGTGCATACCCCCATTTTGACGATTTTTCGTGTGCTATAGCACACCATTTTTTGGGTTATCCGG
>JABWTJ010001380.1:7500-24505 GCA_016801875.1 Solanum sitiens
ACGTCGCCGGCGTGTTTTTGTAAACGCCCAACGGCGTAGCATGGACAAGCCATGCATGCCATCAAGTGCCCACGCAGCACGCCTACTAAGCCCACAGTACGCCCGTGACGTCCTCCTGCCTTCGCCTCACTCGCCCCGCCGACGCCGCCGGCGTGTTTTTGTAAACGCCCAATGGCGTAGCACAAACAGGCTATGCATGCCATCAAACGCCCACGCAGCACGTCTACTAAGCCCACGGGACGCCTTTGCCGTCCGCCTGCCTCCGCCTCAGTCTGCCTCCAACACCTCTACCCCCCTTATATATGCTTAAAAAAGTTTTACCCATGTGACAGGACTAGACATAGATTTTCTAGAGAATCATAATGGAAATGTACAAACCAAATATGCACGTTCTAAGGTACAAACACACATTATCTTTCACAAATGACTTTAATATATAAAAAAAGTATTTTTCAACAATTATTTTTAATTTTTATTTTTTTCCAAAATTTCCGAAAAATTTGTAATAAATTAATAACAAATAGGAAAAATATCAAAAAAATATGAAATCAACGTAGAAAATTCACAAATTAATATAGTAACCTTAAAATAAAAAATTTAGTACATTTTAATTTTTAAAATGAGATGTAAAAAATAATAAACCATAAAAATAAATTATAAAATAATGATTAAATGTCAGAAAAATACGGAAATGCTCGAATTCACTTATAGACTTGTCAAAGTAATGATAGGCTACAAATTTTCACAAATAAAAGATGTTTCAATATCGTACGAACCATAAAAGTAATGAATAATGATATGAACGAGCAACGTGAGGCGAAAACGTTGAGAATAAATAATCGAAAGTAGATGAATATGTTTGTTATGCATGAAGGTTGTTTCAAATTCCTTTGATTTACGTACGACAGGAACATCCTCATTTTTCACACAAGGATTTTAGTTTGAGTATAAGGATCACGTTTCGAGACTCACTCTCAGAACAAATTCACCACTCATTTATACATATTGCCATAGGCTTGCCCTTATTTTCACTACTTCAAATTCCTCATACGCACTTAGGATCACAATAGGACTTTTTTAGATTGTAACATAGGCTCAGGGTCAGGTAGGGTGTATTTAGGTATACTTTAGTGACTTGTTGCCCTCCTTGACATATCATTCTTATTTTGCCCTATTACTCAATTTTCTTTTCACTTTGCTGTTTTCCCTTTCTTATCCTTATGTGTAAGTGACTTTTCTCTTTTCTTGTGTTTATTTTGCTTTTTATTATTATTATTATTTTTTTATTTTTTTATATAGTCACTTCTGTTTTATTCTTTCTTTCTCTTCATTCTTTCAACCCCACTTTCCGTGGTTTTCCTTATAGCAGCCACCCTCAACTCATGATTTTGCCATGAGTCAAGGTTCACAATACCCATGGTTGGGTCAGGGCCAAAACAAGGTTGCTTTCTGTATTAGCCACCCTCAACTTATGCTTTTGGCATAAACTGAGGTGCACATGTCCAAGGAGGGACCAGGGCCAATACATTGTTCCCAGAAAATATCATTTGGGGTAAAAAAAAATCTAGTTTAGGCTCAATTCATTTGGATCAAAAAGGGATTAACTTCATTTGGTTTTCTGTTATTTTTAGGCTCAAGATTGACTATTTCGAACAAGGGCCTATGATCCTTTCCTAAGTGATTGTTTTGACTCACTTTTAGTAGGACTAACCAGGCAAGTTCTAGCTCAGTATTAATGGTGGTCATTCGAATTCACCTCACACTCACATGACATTCCTTGCATTCAGAACTTGGGCTACTCAAAATTCACCCAAGCGTTCACTTTCCATTAACCCCACCCCCTACAAAAAAATATGCAATTGTCCCCAATGCATAGAAAAGTTAAACTACGTACAAGGGTAAGTGAAGCAAACCTGAGGCGCTAAGCTCCGGTGATCAGCAAGCTGGTGGGTCCGGTTCCCCGGAACCCGCTCCCTGCGTAGTCTGGACATCCTCAGTAATGTCCTCAGCATCCACAGCACCATCAGTAGTGCCTCCCACAGAATCTACAATTTTGGAGCTAGACGCCCCGGCAGCTACTTCTACAGCCCTCAACCTACGGGCCTCCTCATCGGAGATCGAGGCTCTCCTCGCAGATTCCATCTCACGGCGCTCCTTCTTCCTCGCCCTAGCCTCATCCTCCTCTCGACCCCTGCGTCTCTTGACATGCTCTCGTGGGGGAGGTGGTGGAACATCAGAAGTGGTAAACAGGGCGGCCATCACGGTGTCATCGGCAGGCTCCGCAGAAGGGGCCTCAGACTCGGGCACCCTCGCCTCTAAAATCATATCAAGATCCGCCCGCAGACTCTCAACCGCAGCCTGGAGAGTCGACATATCCACCGGAGGGGCTGGTCGGGCTAGTACTCGTAATTCAAATGCGTCCAAGCGCTGGTGTACCTCGGCGATCTGCCTCTCTGTGTACTGTACCATCTTGCGCTCCATGCGCTCCTCTGCCTCAGCAATAGTCTTCTGCATCCACAGCTGAATGTGATGCAGAAGAGTAGCCATCTGTGCCTCAAGTTTCTGAACCCGAGTAAGTGGGACCAGAGTGGCAGAAGGAGCCAAGCGAGAGGAGCTCGGTGCAGTGCTACTACCCGGGATAGACTCGACCGGAGTAGTGTCAGTGTGTGCAGAAGCAGCATGGGAAGCATCATGAGCATGGTCTACGGTGTCGGTCAGGTTCTCACCAAATGGGGCCACCTCTAGATGGGGCCCTCTGCGTGGGGCCAACTCATTGGCCTCATCCCTGATGAGGCTGATGTCAACATTTCCTGGCGGGGTCTTGAGCTGGTCAATGTGCCAAATGGGCACACCTGCTGATCTGCACAAAGAGAAAATCATGCAAGGGAAAGGGTAAGTCGTGGTGACCTTGAAGGCCCTCTCGTGCATGACCGCTTGGAGAAGCCAAGCGAAATCGACCTCGAACCTTGCCATCATTGCAGCCATCAGCACTGCACGATCCCAGGTGACTATGTTATCCGCAGCAGTGGGGGAGAGACAATGGCGGACGATCAACCAGAGAAACTTGGCCGTAAAGGTCAAGTTGGCCTTCCTGATGGCCCCCTTCGGCTCCATCACCCAATCCGCAGCCTCTCCATCAATAGATAGGTGCAGTGCCATCCACCTCTTGGTAGTCTCTCTCAGTGAAGGCTCGCGTAAGAACCGGCCCTCTTTAACAATTTTCCACCGGTAATCAAACTCGGTGGTGAGAGGTGTGCTGGTGGAGTCAGAATCTGTGCCGTACAGATATCGGCGGATGGCTGGTAGGGAGATGTCAACCTGGATGCCGCGTACTCGGACGTGCTCAAGTAGGGCCTGTTTGGCGGGGGAAGACCGCCTATCGATCTGCGAGCGAAGAGTAGCCACATAAGAGGCATAGAACTCGCGGACTAGCTCCTCACTGTAGCGACCCAAAGAACGAGCCGTCCACTCTAGCCGGTGTCTGGTGAAGAGGGTGTGAATATCTAGCATGGTGAGGATACTTCCCGTGAGGACCCGCCTCTCCAGTATAAGAGTCCGTGTCATGACGCCTTTGTCATTGAGAACCTTAGCGTCTAAGTATACTTTGTATTGCCCGTCAACACACCACCGGTTGGGCTGATCGGCAACCAAGGCAGGGACTCCTGTTGGTGAGCCAGGGGTGGAGTCAGTGCTGTCAGCCTCATCATCTGAAGCAGACTGTGTAGCTGTGGCAGGGGCAGAGGCTTCTGCAGACCCTGAGGCTTCCTCTGACCACGAAACTCCTAAGGAGCCAGATGCTCCTTCGTCTTGGGCAGCTGACCCAGAAGGAGTGCCGGTCAGTGTGCGCTCCTCATCAGACTGGGAGGCAGTGACTACGCCAGGCGCCACCTTCTTGGGCGTGACTCGAGGTACACGTGGAGCTCGTGCTGGAGTAGCAGTGCCTGGGGGCACGTATTCTGGATCATGCTCATCATCAGAGCCTATCACCAATCGGGCAGACATGGCGACAGATTTTGAACGCCCACGTGCGTAAACGCGATCTTGTTTAAGTGCCATGATAGGTAGTACCTGTAACGAATCATCATTAGTACTTGAAGGATGAAACATGACACAAAAAGAAGTAAAACATTGAGACAATAATACACAGAATCTCAAACCAGTGATAACAGCTCTGAAGTAGCAGTAGGTCACGACGGACATGGTGATGGACCGTCGTGCGTATGATGGACCGTCATGCAGTCCATCATGTAATACTTGGCAACATAAAGTATCAGAGGGAAAGTCTCAGACCGATACGACGTTTATGCAGGACGGACCGTCGTAGGTACGACGGTCCGTCATATGTGTCCGTCAGTGGACACTTAGAAAAAGTGTTGAGACCCTTAGGAAAGGGGTCTCTGACCGTCACAACGGTTGTGCAGGACGGACCGTCGTGGGCATGACGGTCCGTCACATGTGTCCGTCAGTGGACACTTAGAAAAAGAGTTGAGACCCTTAGGACCGGGGTCTCTGACCGTCACAACGGTTGTGCAGGACGGACTGTCGTGGGTATGACGGTCCGTCACATGTGTCCGTTAGTGGACACTTAGAAAAAGAGTTGAGACCCTTAGGACCGGGGTCTCTGACCGTCACAACGGTTGTGCAGGACGGACCGTCATGGGTACGACGGTCCGTCACATGTGTCCGTCAGTGGACACTTAGAAAAAGAGTTGAGACCCTTAGGACCGGGGTCTCTGACCGTCACAACGGTTGTGCAGGACGGACCGACATGGGTACGACGGTCCGTCACATGTGTCCGTCAGTGGACACTTAGAAAAAGAGTTGAGACCCTTAGGACCGGGGTCTCTGACCATCACAACGGTTGTGCAGGACGGACCGTCATGGGTATGACGGTCTGTCACATGTGTCCGTCAGTGGACACTTAGAAAAAGAGTTGAGACCCTTAGGACCGGGGTCTCTGACCGTCACAACGGTTGTGCAGGACGGACCGTCGTGGGTACGACGGTCCATCACATGTGTCCGTCAGTGGACACTTGGAAAAAGTGTTGAGACCCTTAGGATATAGGTCTCTGACCGTCACGACGGTTGTGCAGGACGGACCGTCGTGGGTATGACGGTCCGTCATCGGGTTGTCATGCTGTCAACCAGAGATAGAACTGAGGGGTGCCAAATTTACCCCATGTGAGTCAAAAATGACAACCCAACAATGTTCTAATACAGATTAGAACCCTAATGGACAAGTTTAAAGCCCTAATTTCTCTAGTATTGTCCAGGCAGTTTGTGGAATTAAAGACCTAAGTTAGATAATATCTAGGCAAAAACAGAAACCCATATGCAATTAACAGGGAAAAACAGTAAAACAACCAAAAATAGTAAAGGGTAGAGTTTCAAGAATACATACCTTGGAAGAGAAGACAATAATGCACAATTGATGGCACTCAAGTTAGAATACTAAGAATCACTGCAGCAGATTCCGACCAAGAGGGAAAGTTTTGGGATGAAAAATGGGAGAAGATGGGGAATTTGGGAAGAGAGTGAAGTTGGAAGGGGAGAAAATGGAGGGAAGATTAAATGAAACTGATAATGAAGGGGGGGGGGGTTTAAAACGTTTTAAACTTTTAAAATTCTCAAGCCGGGTCGGGTCGGGTAGCCGGGTAATGGCGTGACGAAACCCCGATGACGGTCCATCGCAGTTGTGACGGTCCGTCACACGGTCCGTCGCCTGTGCCCTAATTCTTCAAAAATACAAGAGAGCGTACCTGGCACGACGGAGTCATGCGACGGTCCGTCACATGAGTGACGGTCCTTCGATGTATCCGTCAGTGACTGATGTAGAGTAACTTGTTTTGCAGTACTTCCTGTAGATTTGCTACCTAAAATTTTACAACCCATTAATAGAAAATGCTACTGTTACTAGAAAGAGAAAAAAAAAAACTATAAACGTGATTAGATGATAACTATTGGGTTGCCTCCCAACCAGCGCCTGATTTAACGTCGCGGCACGACTGAGGCCACTTGATTACTCAGACTTCATCAAGATGATATGCCTCAACCACCTCATTCGCCGATTCTGCATGACCAATATAGATTTTGAGACGTTGTCCGTTCACCTTAAACCGCACACCTTCCTTGTTTTCCAACTCAACCGCTCCATGAGGGAATAATTGGGTGATCAAGTAAGGTCCAGTCCATTTAGACTTGAGCTTGCCCGGAAACAAGCGCAATCTAGAGTTGAATAAAAGCACCGAATCCCCAATCATAAACTCTCGTTTCTCAATTTTTAGGTCATGGTACCTCTTCATCTTCTCTTTGTAGAGGGCTGAGCTTTCATAAGCCTTAAGGCGAAATTCATCGAGTTCATTTAACCCATTTAATCGTTGTTCTGCAGCTTCGTTCCAGTCCATTTTTAGCTTCTTTATAGCCCACATGGCTTTATGTTCTAATTCAACCGGAAGATGACATGCTTTCCCATATACTAGTTGGTATGGGGACATACCTATGGGAGTCTTATACGCTGTCCGGTAAGCCCAAAAAGCATCATCAAGCCTCCTTGACCAATCTGTTCTACTAGCGTTCACTATTTTCGACAAAATCTGTTTGATTTCCCTATTTGATACTTCAACTTGCCCACTAGTTTGAGGATGGTAAGGAGTGGCCACATTAGGGTGAACCCCATATTTCTCCAATAATCCCCTGAACAATTTGTTGCAAAAGTGGGATCCCCCATCACTAATAATCGCCCGTGGGATACCAAATCGAGAAAATATATTCTTTTTCAAGAATGCAGTGACACTCTTCCCTTCATTGTTTGCGAGGGCGATAGCTTCCACCCACTTGGATACATAATCAACTGCTACTAAAATATACTTCATTCCATGAGAACTCACAAACGGACCCATAAAGTCAATACCCCAAACATCAAATAACTCAATTACAAGAATGGGGTTTAGAGGGAGCTCTTGCTTTCTTGAAATGCCGCCATCTCTTTGACATCTATCACATGCTTTGGCGAACTCATGAGCATCTTGATGAATAGTTGGCCAATAGTAACCACTTTGTAAGATCTTGTGAGCAATCCGGACACCACTATGATGTCCACCAAAGGGTGAGGAATGGCATGCCTCTAAAATGCTCACCATCTCGACTTCTGGCACACAACGCCGAATAAGCCCGTCGACACAACTCCTGTATAAGTATGGTTCATCCCAAAAGAATTTCTTCACATCGTACATGAACTTTTTTCTTTGATGAAAAGACAAGTCCGATGGAACAAGATCACTAGCTAGGTAGTTTGCAAAATCTGCAAACCACGGAATCAGGTCTTGTGAGGCAGCCAATACATGCTCATCGGGGAATGTGTCATCAATATCAGTCTTATCCCCCAACTCTCTCATAGCTTCATCTTCTAAACGGGACAAGTGATCAGCAACTTGATTTTCGGTCCCTTTTCTATCCCTTACCTCAAAGTCAAATTCTTGCAGTAGTAATACCCAACGAATCAACCTTGGTTTCGCGTCCTTCTTCGCCATCAAATATCTCAGGGCTGAATGGTCAGTATGCACTATGACTCTAGTGCCTAGCAAATAGGAGCAAAATTTTTCAAAAGCAAATACTATAGCAAGGAGCTCTTGTTCAGTGACTGTATAGTTCTTCTGAGCTTCATTGAGGGCTTTACTAGCATAGTAAATGGGATGAAGGATTTTGTCCCTTCTTTGTCCCAATACCACACCAAGGGCAACCCCACTCGCATCACACATTACCTCAAATGGACTGTTCCAATCCGGAGAAATAATGATAGGTGCAGATACCAGTTTTTCTTTGAGATCGCCGAATGCTTTCATACAGGATTCATCAAAAGAAAATTTACAATCTTTCTCCAACAGTTTGCACAATGGATGTGCAATTTTCGAGAAATCTTTGATAAATCTCCTGTAAAAACCTGCATGCCCAAGAAAGCTTCTCACACCTTTTACAGAGATAGGTGGAGGAAGTTTCTCTATCAACTCCACTTTGGCTCGATCAACTTCTATGCCCTTTTCTGAAATACGATGGCCCAAAACAATACCTTCTTTGACCATGAAGTGGCATTTTTCCCAATTGAGAACTAAATTGCAATCTTCACATCTCTTAAGAACCTCAGACAAATGGCTCAAACATTGCTCGAAAGATTCACCAACCACTGAAAAATCATCCATAAAGACCTCAATAGTATCTTCCACCATGTCAGAGAATATAGACATCATACATCTCTGAAATGTGGCGGGTGCATTGCACAACCCAAACGGCATTCTCTTGAACGCAAAGGTCCCATATGGACAAGTAAAAGTGGTCTTCTCTTGATCTTCTGGTGCAATAGAGATCTGATTATACCCTGAATAACCATTAAGAAAATAGTACCACCCTTTTCCGGCGAGTCTATCCAACATCTGATCCATGAAGGGCATGGGAAAATGGTCCTTTTCGGTCCATGCATTTAATTTTCGGTAATCCATACACACCCTCCATCCAGTCATCGGCCTCACTGGAACAAGTTCATTTTTTTCATTGGGGACCGCAGTCATTCCCCCTTTCTTAGGCACACACTGAACAGGGCATACCCAACTACTATCGGCGATTGGATAAATTACTCCCGCATCCAACCACTTTATGATTTCCTTCTTCACGACCTCTTGCATAGGTGGGTTTAAGCGTCTCTGGTGCTCAATACTTGGCTTATGATCGGGCATGAGTTGGATTTTATGAGAACAAATACCAGGAGGGATCCCAATAATGTCCGCAATGGTCCACCCAATCGCTCTTTTGAACCTTTTTAGCACTTTGACCAAACTCTCAACTTGTTGTTTATTTAGATCTGATGCAATGATTACCGGTAATGTGTCACCGTTTCCTAAGAATTCATACCTTAGATGAGGTGGGAGAGCTTTTAGTTCTAGCTTTGAAGCCTCCTCTATGGAGCTTTTAGTTCTAGCTTTTAATTCATACCCCAGATCACATAATGCTTTCGCAAAATGTAATAACCCGATTGTACAAGGAATAGTAAATGCACCCGAATCTTCTTTCTTTTGCACTAAAGACCTTTTAGCAATAGCACTACAATGCTGCATTCTGTCATCATCCTCAAAAGTGACCGATCTTTTCTTTGTAACCAAATCTTTCATAAACTTGGCATAACCGGGCATTTGTTCAAGAGCTTCTACCAAAGCAACATTGATAGAAAGTTGCTTCAACATTGTTATAAAACGCCGATATTTGCCATCCTCGGTCTTTTTCACTAATCTTTGAGGAAAGGGGGGTGGAGGTCTAGGTATGGGAGTTACCTTTTTAGGCACTTCAGCAACTTTCTCAGTGTTATCTTCTACTTCACCACTAACCTCTACCACTTCATCATTATCTTTCATCACCTTTTCCACAATAGACGGCATAGGTGGGTCAATAGTTTGTTTACCACCACGAGTAGTAATTGCCATACAGTGTCCATCATTTTTCGGATTTTGGACAGTGTTGCTAGGAAGAGTGCCCGGTTGCCGTGTGTTCACAGTTGCAGATAATTGAGCCATTTGCAACTCAAGCTGCTTGATTTATATGGCATGTGTATCAACTTTCTGTCCAATACCTGCTACATCACTCCTTAACTCTTTGGTGTGCTCATCACTAGCATTGAACCTCCTCCTCATCTTGTGCAACATATCCTCAACTCGCGCCATACTACCTCCACCATCCCTAGGAGCAACTTCACGATTTTGAGGAGGAACATAGGGCCCACTCCTCTCATTTCTGTTACCATAGTTACCCCTGTTGAAGTTGTTGTCGCGGTTGTAATTTCCATCACGAACATAGTTACCCTCGCGGTTGTAGTTACCATAGTTCCGACCTTGATTTCGTTGACCTTGGCGCCAATTCTCCGGATTGGAGCCTTGGGCATTTGGTCGGAAACCCCCCGTCTGATCATTTACTGCATAAGAATCTTCCTCATAATAATATTCATCAGTTGGTGGTGGTGGTTTAGACAAGTAGTTCACTGCGTTTATCTTTTCTGCACCCCCAGTGACATGTTTTAACACTAACCCAAGCTCAGTTCTCATCTGTGCCATCTCTTCACGAATCTCATCTGTGGCTGGGTTGTGTGTGGATTGCACTGCAAAAGTATTTCTCCCAGTATCTGTCTTCCTAGTACTCCATGTTTTATTATTTTGAGAAATTTTCTCTAATTTTTCGGCAATTTCAGCATAAGGACACTCCCCATAAGAACCACCTGCTATAGTATCCACTACCGCTTTATTATTATCATTCTGTCCCCGGTAGAAGTATTCTTTCAGTGACTCATCATCTATGCGGTGATTGGGGACACTTCTCAGAAACGAAGTGAACCTATCCCAAGAACTACTAACTGACTCTCCTGGTAGTGCCACAAAGTTGTTAACTCTATCTTTGTGATTTAGTTTCTTGGAGACTGGGTAGTAACGTGCTAAGAAAACGTCCCTTAGTTGGTTCCAAGTGAAGATTGAGTTGTAAGGAAGCTCAGTGAACCAAATGGCAGCCTCTCCCGTCAGTGAGAGAGGAAATACTCTTAGCCCTATTACATCCAAATTCAAATCAGGCCTCCCTACACAGCTTTTACACACTGCCCTCACCTTAGCTATATGGGCTTGTAGATCCTCAGACGGTAGTCCGGAAAACAAACCTCTAGCAGTGAGCATTTGCATTAGACTACTAGTGACTACAAAGGTGTGACCTTCAGGTAGAGGGGGCGAGACAAGTGGCCCATCAGAATCTGCAATATTGTCATAGCCTCTGTAGTATTCTTGAGGACGTGGTGCGGGATTTTGTCCCCTTTGTGCACCTAGATCAGGATTTTCAGGTAATAATCGACCATGAGCATCAACTGGAGCTGGGATGTTCAGGTTTGGGTCATCATCATTGATACCCAAGTTTTGATTCATTCTTCGTAGTGTACGCTCTAACTCGTGATCGTAGGGAAACAAGGGTTCTCTTCCTCTCCGTGTATTTGGCATACAAGGACGCCAAACCTAGCAAAAATAAAAAACAACAGAAAAAGTAAAATCAGGAAAATATTGACTAAATTTTAGTAATAAATTTAGGTTAATCTAAAAGCTACTTTCCCCGGCAGCGGCGCCAAAATTTGATACGCTCAAACTTACTTCTCAAATAAGAAGTAAAGCGGTCGTATCAAGTAAAGAACCCAACTAATGAGGTTGGGATCGATCCCACAAGGAAAATAGTTCAGACTTAACTTTATTTTATTATTACTATTATTTAGCCAACTGTTTTCCAATAAACCAAAAGACAAAAAGGGGGGTTTTATTTCTAAATTAATGAAAATAATTAACTAAATAAGAATGAACAACTAACAATTTTAACTTTCAGAGTTTAATCAAATTATAAAAGTAACTAGGGTTTTAGTGTTCCCCACAGGTTCCTAACTTGGTAAATCTAACAATAACAGCTCTATCCTGATATCTTGCACGTAAAGTGATAAGTTATGTATCTCTAAATCCTTGGTCCGGCATCTAGAGAATTTCACTCCGCACCTTGGTCCGGCTACGTGTGTTGCTATACTAACCCTTATCTTTACCTCATATTAAACATCGTATTCGGTATTTGACTAAGCTATTAACTCGTACCAACCAATACTAGTCTATTAGATAGTCTACACTAAATCTATATTGATAATTCTTTTCCTATTATCTACCTCCTTGGTCCGGCAAGTAGCATTAAGGCGAGTTCTAACGTTGGCCACCGTTAAAAAGAATTCTAAACGAAAGAATTATCAATACATGCAAGACACCACTCTAGAATTTGTTATTGAAGTTAGATTACTACCTTGTTATTCACCCATGATTCCCACAACCCTAGCTATGAGGTTTAGTTACCCATGTTCATAGTTACACAATTCATATCGTTAATGGAAGAATTCATGCACTTACTTTTATGAATACGAATAATTTCCCAGAATTTAATTTGATTAATCAACGAAATCCACAACAATCAATTCCCGGAAAATATCTTAATTCCCAAAATTGAGAGTTTAACAATATAATCGAAGAACTATAAACTAAAAATTATCCAAAAAGTCTAACCTCAAAAATGAGGTTTTTCCAACAATTTATAAGAAAAACAAAAACCTAATCAAATAAGGATTCTATTTACTAAAAATCTTTCCAAACGCGTCTGGGTCGACGGACCACGTGACGGACCGTCATGGACACGACGGACCGTCATAGCCTCCGTCGTCCCATACTTCACATCTTCTCATGTTGCTTTCTTCATTCCCCTCGACGGACAGGTATGACGGACCGTTGCAAGCACGACGGACCGTCGAGGGTCTTCGTTCCAAAACACTTGAACTTTGGAATTTTTGGTACTGGGATTACTCTCTGATAATTACGACAAACATGCAGGACGGACCGTCGTATTTGTGACGGTCCGTCATGGACTTCCATAATCCCACACTTGTCAGACTTCCCCAACTTTCCTTCAGCAACTTCTCACTTCACTACGGTGCCACCTACGGACCGTCACAGCCGCGACGGACCGTCGTAGGGTCCGTAGGTGGTCTCTTCAGCAATTCTTTCTCAAAAACTCCCGCGTTCTTCCTTAGACAGATTTTCTGCAAACAAAGAGAAACTTATATCAAAATCAACACAAAAAGGCTCTCGACACACACTAAACTTAAGGAAAAAGTATTAGAAATACCGTGAAACCACGGTACATCACATGCCACGCCCGACGTCGTCCGACCATGTGTGCTGTCGAAGGGCTATGATGGCATGCCACGCCCGACGTCGTCCGACCATATGTGCTGTCGAAGGGCTATGATGGCATGCCACGCCCGACGTCGTCCAACCGTGTCAACTAGTCCAAAGGCAATGATGGCATGCCACGCCCGACGTCGTCCGACTGTGTCAACTAGTCCAAAGGCAATGATGGCATGCCACGCCCGACGTCGTCCGACCGTGTCAACTAGTCCAAAGGCGATGATGGCATGCCACGCCCGACGTCGTTCGTGCGTGCAGTCCAAGGGAGATGATGGCATTCCACGCGCGACGTCGTCCCACCGTGTGTGCTGTCAAAGGGACATGATGGTATTCCACGCCCAAAGTCGTCCGACCGTGTGTGTTGTCCAAGCCCCATAATGGCATGCCATGCCCGACGTCGTTCGACTGTGCGTGCAGTCCAAGGACGATGATGGCATGCAATGCCCGACATTGTCCGACTGTGTGTGCTGTCAAAGGTCCATGATGGCATGCCACGCCCGATGCCGTCTGACTGTGTGGTGCCCAAGGGCGATGATGGCATGCCACGCCAGATGTTGTTCGATCGTGCGTGCAGTCCAAGGGCGATGATGGCATGCCACGCTTGACGTCGTCCGACCGTGCGTGTTGTCCAAGGGCGATGATAGCATTCCACGCCCAACGTCGTTTGACCGTGTGTGCTCCCCAAGTGCGATGATGGCATGCCACTCACGACGTCGTCCGACCGTGTGTGCTGCCCAAGGGCGATGATGGCATGCCACGCCCGACGTCGTCCGACCGTGTCACCTAGTCCAAAGGCGATAATGGCATGCATCGCCTTACGTCGTCCTATTGTGTCAAGTAGTCCAAAGGCATTGATGGCATGCCACGCCCGACGTCGTCCAACCGTGCATGCTGACCAAGGGCGATGATGGCATGCCATGCCCGACGTCGTTCGATTGTGCCTGCAGTCCAAGGGCGATAATGGTATGCCACGCCCGACGTCGTCCGACCGTGTGTGCTGCCCAAGGGCCATGATGGCATGCCACGCCCGAAGTCGTCTGACCGTGCGTGTGGTCCAAGGGCGAGGATGGCATGCAACGCCCGACGTCGTTCGACCGTGTGCTATCAAAGGTCCATGATGGTATGCTACGCCTGATGTCGTTCGACCGTGTGGTGTCCAAGGGCGATGATGGCATGCCACGCAAGAGGTTGTCCGATTGTGCGTGCAGTCCAAGGGCGATGATGGCATGCAATGCCCGACGTTGTCCTACTGTGTCTGCTGTCAAAGGGCCATGATTGCATGCGACGCCCGACATCGTCCGACCGTGTGTGCTGCCCAAGGGCGATGATGGCATACCACGCCTGACGTCGTACGACCATGCGGGCAGTCCCAGGGCGATGATGGCATGCCACGCCTGACGTCGTCCGACCGTGCGGGCAGTCCCAGGATGATGGCATGCCACGCCTTACGTCGTCCGATCGTGCATGCAGTCCAAGGGCGATGATGGCATGCCACACCCAATGTCGTCTGACCGTGTGTGCTGCCCAAGGGCGATGATGGAATGCCACGCCTGATGTTGTCTGACTGTGTGTGCTGCCCAAGGGCGATGATGGCATGCCACGCCCGACGTCGTTCGACCATGTCACCTAGTCCAAAGGCGATGATGGCATGCATCGCCCAACATCGTCCGACCGTGTCAAGTAGTCCAAAGGCATTGATGGCATGCCACGCCCGACGTCGTTCAACCGTGCATGCAGTCCAAGGGCGATGATGGCATGCCACGCCCGACATCGTCCGACTGTGCGTGCAGTCCAAGAAGATGATGGCATGCCATGCCCGATGTCGTCCGATCGTGCGTGCTGTCAAAGGGCCATAATTGCATGCCACGCCCGACGTCGTCCAATCGTGCGTGCTGTCCAAAGGCGATGATGGCATGCCACGTCCGACATCGTTCGACATTGCGTGCAGTCCATAGGCGATGATGGCATGCCACGCCCGACGTCGTCCGACCGTGTGTGCTACCCTAGGGCCATGATGGCATGCCACGCCCGACGTCATCCGACCGTGCGTTTGGTCCAAGGGCGATGATGGCATACAACGCCCGACGTAGTTCGACCGTGTGCTGTCAAAGAGCCATGATGGTATGCCACGCCTGATGTCGTTCGACCGTGTGGTGTCCAAGGGCTATGATGGCATGCCACGCCAGACGCCGTCTGATCGTGGGTGCAGAGCAAGGGCGATGATGGCATGCAACGCCCGACGTCGTCCTATTGTGTGTGCTGTCAAAGGGCCATGATTGCATGCGACGCTCGACATCATCCGACCGTGTGTGCTGCCCTAGGGCGATAATGGCATGCCACGCCTGACGTCGTCTGATCATACGGGCAGTCCCAGGGCGATGATGGCATGCCATGCCTGACGTCGTCCGATCGAGCATGCTGTCCAAGGGCGATGATGGCATGCCACACCCAACGTCGTCTGACCGTGTGTGCTGCCCAAGGGCGATGATGGCATGCCACGCCCGACGTTGTCTGACCGTGTGTGCTGCCCAAGGGCGATGATGGCATGCCACGCCCGACGTCGTTCGACCATGTCACCTAGTCCAAAGGCGATGATGGCATTCATCGCCTGATGTCGTTCGACCGTGTCAAGTAGTCCAAAGGCATTGATCGCATGCCACGCCCGACGTCGTTCGATCGTGCATGCAGTCCAAGGGCAATGATGGCATGCCATGCTTGATGTCGTCAGACCGTGCGTGCAGTCCAAAGGTAATGATGGCATGCCACGCCCGACGTCGTCCGACCGTGCGTACTGTCAAAGGGCTATGATGACATGCCACGCTCGACGTCGTCCAACCGTGCGTGCTATCCAAGGGGGATGATGGCATGCCATGTCCGACGTCGTCCGACCGTGTGTGTTGCCTAAGGGCGATGATCGCATGCACTTCCTGATGTCGTCCGACCGTGCGTGCTGTTCAAGGGCGATGATGGCATGCCACGCCCGACGTCGTTCGACCGTGCATGCAGGCAAGGGGCGATGATGGCATGCCACGCCCTATGTCATTCGACCGTGTGTGCTGTCAGAGGGCGATGATGGACTACCACGTCTGACCGTGTGTGCTGCCCAAGGGCGATGATGGCATGGCATGCCCGACATCGTTCGACCGTGTGTGCAGTCCAAGGGCGATGATGGAATGCCACGCCCAATGTCGTCTGACCGTGTGTGCTGTCAAAGGGCCATGATGGCATGCCACGCCCGACGTCGTTCGACCGTGCGTGCTGTCCAAGGGCGATGATGGAATTCCATGCCCGACATCGTCCTACCCTGTGTGCTGCCCAATGGAGATGATGGCATGCCACGCCCGACGTCGTCCAACCGTGTCACCTAGTCCAAAGGGGATGACGACATGTTATGCCCGATGTCGTCCGATCGTGTATGCTGCCCAAGGGCGATGATGACATGCCACGCCCGACGTCGTTCGATCATGCGTGCTATGCAAGGGCGATGATGGCATGCCACTCTCGACGTCGTTCGACCGTGTCAACTAGTCCAAAGGCAATGATGGCATGCCACGCCCGACGTCGTCCGACCGTGTGTGCTGCCCGAGGGCTATAATGGCATACCCCGGGCGACGTCGTCCGACCGTGTCAAGTAGTCCAAAGGCGATGATGGCATGCCACGCCCGACGTCGTCTGACCGCGTGTGCAGTCCAAGGGCAAATTTTGCAGTCCACGCCCGTTCTGCGCAGGCCTTGGCAAATGTCGCCTGGCCGCGGACGTGGAATGCCCGTGCTGCGTACGCAGACCTATTTGCCCCTTGACATCTCACTTGGCTTTAAAATCGCACCCAACATTCCAAAAAACCTCTTAAAGCGACAACGTTATTAGTCCCTTATCATGTCATTAGGCTTGACAAACGAACTCAACGTCACGAAAAACCTCGCAATAGGGCTTAGTTATTGGACAAGTGTTTCATCATCGTAGAACGTATATCTCAACACTTAGCGGCAAACTAGTGAACTTCATGTGCTATGTTATTCTTTCAACACTTAGTTATGTGCTATGTTATTCTTTCAACACTTAGTTATTTTTTTCACTTTCAAGGATGCAAGCAGTACATGAACCTCTCATTTTAAAAGTAGAAATGATTGGATTTGAGGTTGGGGGAGGGAGTACGTCAGGGGGGGCTAAATCAGAGCTACAAAGGGCAGAATGTCTGTGGATCATGGCAGCAAGTCCACTCGAACACT
>JABWTJ010001380.1:27598-37598 GCA_016801875.1 Solanum sitiens
CCAAGGGCGATGATGGCATGCCACGCCCGACGTCTTTCGACCGTGTGTGCTGCCTTAGGGCGATGATGGCATGCCACGCCCGACGTCGACCAACCGTGTCACCTAGTCCAAAGGCGATGATGGCATGCATCGCCCGACATCGTCCTACTGTGTCAAGTAGTCCAAAGGCATTGATGGCATGCCACACCCGACGTCGTCCGACCGTGTGTGCTGACCAAGGGCAATGATGGCATGCCATGTTCGACGTCGTTCCATCGTGCGTGCAATCCAAGGGCGATGATGGCATGCCACGCCCGACGTCGTCCGACCGTGTGTGCTGCCCAAGGGCCATGATGGCATGCCACACCCGACGTCGTCTGACCGTGCGTGTGGTCCATGGGCGAGGATGGCATGCAACGCCCGACGTCGTTCGACCGTGTGCTGTCAAAGGGCCATGATGGTATGCCACGCCTCATGTCGTTCGACCGTGTGGTGTCCAAGGGCGATGATGGCATGCCACGCCAGACATCGTCCGATCGTGCGTGCAGTCCAAGGGCGATGATGGCATGCAACGCCCGACCTCGTCCTACTGTGTGTGCTGTCAAAGGGCCATGATTGCATGCGACGCCCGACATCATCCGACCATGTGTGCCGCCCAAGGGCGATGATGGCGTGCCACGCCCGACATCGTTCGACCGTGTCACCTAGTCCAAAGGCAATGATGGCATGCATCGCCCGACGTCGTTCGACCGTGTCAAGTACTCCAAAGGCATTGATGGCATGCCACGCCCGACTTCGTTCGACCGTGCGTGCAATCCAAGGGAGATGATGGCATACCACGCCCGACGTCGTCCGACCGTGCGTGCAGTCCAAAGGCAATGATGGCATGCCACACCCGACGTCGTTCGACCGTGCGTGTTGACCAAGGGCAATGATGGCATGCCATGTTCGACGTCGTTCCATCGTGCGTGCAGTCCAAGGGCGATGATGGCATGCCACGCCTGACGTCGTCCGACCGTGTGTGCTGCCCAAGGGCCATGATGGCATGCCACACCCGACGTCGTCTGACCGTGCGTGTGGTCCAAGGGCGAGGATGGCATGCAATGCCCGATGTCGTTCGACCGTGTGCTGTCAAAGGGCCATGATGGTATGCCACGCCTGATGTCGTTCGACCGTGTGGTGTCCAAGGGCGATGATGGCATGCCACGCTAGACATCGTCCGATCGTGCGTGCAGTCCAAGGATGATGATGGCATGCAACGCCCGACGTCATCTTACTATGTGTGCTGTCAAAGGGCCATGATTGTATGAGATGCCCGACATCGTCCGACCGTGTGTGCTGCCCAAGGGCAATAATGGCATGCCACGCCTGACATCGTACGACCGTGCGGGCAGTCCCAGGGCGATGATGGCATGCCACGCATGACGTCGTTCGACCGTGCGGGCAGTCCCAGGGCGATGATGGCATGCCACGCCTGACGTCGTCCGATCGTGCATGCTGTCCAAGGGCGATGATGGAATACCACACCCAACGTCGTCTGACCGTGTGTGCTGCCGAAGGGCGATGATGGCATGCCACGCCCAATGTTGTCTGACCGTGTGTGCTGCCCAAGGGCGATGATTGCATTCCACGCCCGACTTCGTTCGACCGTGTGTGCTGTCAAAGGGCCATGATGGCATTCCACGCCCGACGTCGTCAGACCTTGTGCGCTGTCCAAGCCCCATGATGGCATGCCACGCCCGACGTCGTCTGACCGTGCGTGCAGTCCAAGGTCGATGATGGCATGCAACGCCTGAAGTTGTCCAGCTGTGTTGTCAAATGTCCATGATGGCATGCCACGCCCGATGTCGTCCGACTGTGTGGTGCCCAAGGGCGATGATGGCATGCCACGCCAGACGTCGTTCGATCGTGCGTGCAGTCCAAGGGCGATGATGGCATGCCACGCTTGACGTCGTCCGACCGTGCGTGCTGTCCAAGGGCGATGATGGCATGCCACGCCCAACGTCATTTGACCGTGTGTGCTGCCCAAGGGCGATGATGGCATGCCACGCCCGACGTCTTTCGACCGTGTGTGCTGCCTTAGGGAGATGATGGCATGCCACGCCCGACGTCGACCGACCGTGTCACCTAGTCCAAAGGCGATGATGGCATGCATCGCCCGACATCGTCCTACTATGTCAAGTAGTCCAAAGGCATTGATGGCATGCCACACTCGACGTCGTCCGACCGTGCGTGCTGACCAAGGGCAATGATGGCATGCCATGTTCGACGTCGTTCCATCGTGCGTGCAGTCCAAGGGCGATGATGGCATGCCACGCCTGACGTCGTCCGACCGTGTGTGCTGCCCAAGGGCCATGATGGCATGCCACACCCGACGTCGTCTGACCGTGCGTGTGGTCCAAGGGCGAGGATGGCATGCAATGCCCGATGTCGTTCGACCGTGTGCTGTCAAAGGGCCATGATGGTATGCCACGCCTGATGTCGTTCGACCGTGTGGTGTCCAAGGGCGATGATGGCATGCCATGCCAGACATCGTCCGATCGTGCGTGCAGTCCAAGGACGATGATGGCAAGCAATGCCCGACGTCGTCCTACTGTGTGTGCTGTCAAAGGGCCATGATTGCATGCGATGCTCGACATCGTCCGACCGTGTGTGCTGCCCAAGGGCAATGATGGCATGCATCGCCCGACGTCGTTCGACCATGTCAAGTAGTCCAAAGGCAATGATGGCATGCCACGCATGACGTCGTTCGATCGTGCAGGCAGTCCCAGGGCGATGATGGCAAGCCACGCCTGACGTCGTTTGATCGTGCATGCTGGCCAAGGGCGATGATGGCATGCCACACCCAACGTCGTCTGACTTTGTGTGCTGCCGAAGGGCGATGATGGCATGCCATGCCCAACATTGTCTGACCGTGTTTGCTGCCCAAGAGCGATGATGGCATGCCACGCCCGACGTTGTTCGACCGTGTCACCTAGTCCAAAGGCGATGATGGCATGCATCGCCCGACGTCATCCGACCGTGTCAAGTAGTCCAAAGGCATTGATTGCATGCCACTCCCAACATCGTTCGACCGTGCGTGCAATCCAAGAGCGATGATGGCATGCCACGACCGACATCGTCCGACCGTGCGTGCAGTCCAAGGACGATGATGGCATGCCACGCCCGACGTCGTCCCGATCGTTGCTGTCCCAAGGGCCCTGATGGCATGCCACGCCCGCGTCGGTCAAAACCGTCCCCCCTGCGTGTGTTCAGGGCGATTTTTTTGATGGCATGCCACGTCAAGACGTATTCGACCGTTCGTGCAGTCCAAGGGCGGAGATGGATGGATTGCACGCCCGAGGTCGTCGAACGTGTGTGCTGCCCAAGAGATGCTGGCATGCCCATGCACGACGTCGTACGACCGGTGCGTGTGGTCCATAGGGTCGATGATGGAATACAAGCCCGACATCGTTCGACCTTCTGTTGTCAAAGGGCCATGATGGTATGCCACGACTGATGTTGTTCGACCGTGTGGTGTCCAAGGGCGATGATGGCATGCCACGCCAGACATCGTCCGATCGTGCGTGCAGTCCAAGGGCGATGATGGCATGCAACGCCCGACCTCGTCCTACTGTGTGTGCTGTCAAAGGGCCATGATTGCATGCGACGCCCGACATCATCCGACCGTGTGTGCCGCCCAAGGGCGATGATGGCGTGCCACGCCCGACATCGTTCGACCGTGTCACCTAGTCCAAAGGCAATGATGGCATGCATCGCCCGACGTCGTTCGACCGTGTCAAGTAGTCCAAAGGCAATGATGGCATGCCACGCATGACGTCGTTCGATCGTGCAGGCAGTCCCAGGGCGATGATGGCAAGCCACGCCTGACGTCGTTTGATCGTGCATGCTGGCCAAGGGCGATGATGGCATGCCACACCCAACGTCGTCTGACTTTGTGTGCTGCCGAAGGGCGATGATGGCATGCCATGCCCAACATTGTCTGACCGTGTTTGCTGCCCAAGAGCGATGATGGCATGCCACGCCCGACGTTGTTCGACCGTGTCACCTAGTCCAAAGGCGATGATGGCATGCATCGCCCGACATCGTCCTACTGTGTCAAGTAGTCCAAAGGCATTGATGGCATGCCACACCCGACGTCGTCCGACCGTGTGTGCTGACCAAGGGCAATGATGGCATGCCATGTTCGACGTCGTTCCATCGTGCGTGCAGTCCAAGGGCGATGATGGCATGCCACGCCCGACGTCGTCCGACCGTGTGTGCTGCCCAAGGGCCATGATGGCATGCCACACCCGACGTCGTCTGACCGTGCGTGTGGTCCATGGGCGAGGATGGCATGCAACGCCCGACGTCGTTCGACCGTGTGCTGTCAAAGGGCCATGATGGTATGCCACGCCTCATGTCGTTCGACCGTGTGGTGTCCAAGGGCGATGATGGCATGCCACGCCAGACATCGTCCGATCGTGCGTGCAGTCCAAGGGCGATGATGGCATGCAACGCCCGACCTCGTCCTACTGTGTGTGCTGTCAAAGGGCCATGATTGCATGCGACGCCCGACATCATCCGACCGTGTGTGCCGCCCAAGGGCGATGATGGCGTGCCACGCCCGACATCGTTCGACCGTGTCACCTAGTCCAAAGGCAATGATGGCATGCATCGCCCGACGTCGTTCGACCGTGTCAAGTACTCCAAAGGCATTGATGGCATGCCACGCCCGACTTCGTTCGACCGTGCGTGCAATCCAAGGGAGATGATGGCATACCACGCCCGACGTCGTCCGACCGTGCGTGCAGTCCAAAGGCAATGATGGCATGCCACGCCCGACGTCGTCCGACCGTGCGTGCTGTCAAAGGGCCATGATGACATGCCATGCCCGACGTCATCCAACCGTGCGTGCTGTCCAAGGGCAATGATGGTATGCCACGTCCGACCGTATGTGCTGCCTAATGGCGATAATGGCATGCGAAGCCCAACGTCGTCTGACCGTGTGTGCTGCCCAAGGGCCATGATGGCATGCCACGCCCGACGTCGTCCGACCGTGCGTGTGGTCCAAGTGCGATGATGGCATACAACGCCCGACGTCGTTCGACCGTGTGCTGTCAAAGGGCCATGATGGTATGCCACGCCTGATGTTGTTCGATCGTGTGGTGTCCAAGTGCGATGATGGCATGCCATGCCAGACGCCGTCCGGTAGTGCGTGCAGTCCAAGGGCGATGATGGCATGCAACGCCCGACGTCGTCCTACTGTGTGTGCTGTCAAAGGGCCATGATTGCATGCGACGCCCGACATCGTCCGACCGTGTGTGCTGCCCTAGGGCGACGATAGCATGCCACGCCTGACGTCGTTCGACCATGCAGGCATTCCCAGGGCGATGATGGCATGCCACGCCTGATGTCGTCCGATCGTGCATGCTGTCCAAGGGCGATGATGGCATGCCACACCCAACGTCGTCTAACCGTGTGTGCTGCCCAAGGGCGATGATGTCATGCCATGCCCGACGTTGTCTGACCGTGTGTGCTGCCCAAGGGCGATGATGCCATGCCACGCCTGACGTCGTTCGACCGGTGTGACCTAGTCCAAAGGCGATGATGGCATGCATTGCCCGACGTCGTTCGACTGTGTTAAGTAGTCCAAAGTCATTAATGGAATGCCACGCCCGACGTCGTTTGACCGTGCGTGTAGTCCAAGGGCGATGATGGCATGCCACGCCCGACGTCGTCTGACCGTGCGTGCAGTCTAAAGGCGATGATGGCATGCCACGCCTGACGTCGTCCGACCGTGCGTACTGTCAAAGGGCCATGATGACATACCACGGCGTACTATCCAAGGGCGATGATGGCATGCCACGTTTCGAACGTCATCCGACCATGTTGCTGATATGGGCATGAGGGCAGCACTTCCCGAAGTCTACGAACCGGCATGTTGTTCAAAGGGCGATGATGAACATGCCACACCCGGAAACAACCCGACGTCGTTCGATCGTGCGTGCAGTCAAGGGGTGATGATGGCATGCCACACCCTACGTTGTCCGACCATGTGTGCTGTCAGAGGGCTATGATGGCATGCCACGCCCGATGACGTTCGACCATGCGTGCTGTCCAAGGGCGATGATGGACTACCACGTTCGACCATGTGTTCTGCCCAAGGACGATGATGGCATGGCACGCCCGTCGTCGTTCGACCATGCGTGCAGTCCAAGGGCGATGATGGAATGCCATGCCCGACGTCGTCCTACCGTGTGTGATACCCAATGGAGATGATGGCATGCCACGCCCGACGTCGACCAATCGTGTCACCTAGTCCAAAGGCGATGACGACATGTTACGCCCGATGTCGTCCAATCGTGTGTGCTGCCCAAGGGCGATGATGACATGCCATGCCCGACGACGTTAGACCGTGCGTGCTATCCAAGGGCGATAATGGCATGCCACGCTCGACGTCGTTCAACCGTGTCAACTAGTCCAAAGGCAATGATTGCATGCCATACCCGACGTCGTCCGACTGTGTGTGCTGCCCGAGGGCTATAATGGCATGCCACGGGCGACATCGTCCAACCGTGTCAAGTAGTCCAAAGGCGATGATGGCATGCCACGCCCGACGTCGTCTGACCGCGTGTGCAGTCCAAGGGCAGATTTTGCAGTCCACGCCCGTTCTGCGCAGGCCTTGGCAAATGTCGCCTGGCCGCGGACGTGGAATGCCCGTGCTACGTACATAGACCTATTTGCCCCTTGACATCTCACTTGGCTTTAAAATCGCACCCGACTTTCCAAAAAACCTCTTAAAGCGACATCGTTATTAGTCCCTTAACATGTCATTAGTCTTGACAAACGAACTCAACGTCACGAAAAAACTCGCAATAGGGCTTAGTTATTGGACAAGTGTTTCATCGTCGTAGAACGTATATATCAACACTTAGGGCGGACCGGCCGGCCTATCCCAAAGTTCAACTACGAGCTTTTTAACTGCAACAACTTAAATATACGCTATTGGAGCTGGAATTACCACGGATGCTTGCACAAGACTTGCCCTCCAATGGATCCTTGTTAAGGGATTTATATTGTACTCATTCCAATTACCAGACTCATAGAGCCCGGTATTGTTATTTATTGACACTACCTCCCCGTGTATGGATTGGGTAATTTGCGCGCCTGCTGCCTTCCTTGGATGTGGTAGCCGTTTCTCAGGCTCCCTCTCCGGAATCGAACCCTAATTCTCCGTCACCCGTCACCACCATGGTAGGCCAATATCCTACCATCGGAAGTTGATAGTGCTGAAATTTTAATGATGCATCGCCAGAACGATGGCCTTGTGATCCATCGAGTTATCATGAATCATCGCAGCAACGGTCTGAGCCCGCGTCGACCTTTTATCTAATGAATGCCTTTCTTCCAGAAGTCGGGGTTTGTTGTACATATAAGCTCTAGAATTACTATGGTTATCTGAGTAGTAGATACCATCAAACAAGCTATAACTGATTTAATGAGCCATTCGCAGTTTCACAGTCTGAATTTGTTCATACTTACACATGCATGGCTTAATCTTTGAGACAAGCATATGACTACTGGAAGGATCAAACAGTTAGAATTCCTCAACGATGCCGCGTGCCGCATGAGAGAGGCGTGCCCGTTCGAGCATGGTCGGGTCCAAGGAGAGCGCGATAGTCATTCGAACAGAGCATTCGTTTAGGGCAGATAGGAGCCGGTGAAGGCCCCATGCCCACTGCATCTACCGTATCCGATAATTCGAGGCGCCAATCGCGGACCATGTCATCGCACGACGAAGAGAGGGAAGGCGTGGGACGCGAGAGAATCTTTTGGGTTCACCCCGCACATGGAATGGGAGGGGAGAAAGGCGACCGATTGCACGTGCACAATGCCTTCGTAGTAGGTATGCAAAATAGGATTCCGACGTCCATCAAGCCTAGGTTGCGCTTCATCCGCCATCCAGATGGCATGCGAGTTAGGACATCGCTACTCGAAACAGGGATCCAACCTAACCACACATGCCCAATACCACTCATGCGCCGTACATGAATAGCTCCAATGATGCACGCCCGACATCTACCCCAACGCCCGATATGAGATGTCGTGTGACGATGTCGAATGCCTTCTTTGCAAAGCCAATGCTATACCCGCCATTGCGCACGTGCCTAAGGGAGTTGTGAATTCAATAACTGCAGAGATTGTTGGAGGAAGACTAAGGTTCACACAGGAGAACTGCCCACGCCCGGTCCATAGTAGCGTCTGGCCGTACATTGCCTTACGTGTCCCGTGCGTGCGACGCCTAGAGTTAGGCAAAAACAGAAGCTCTAGAACTCCCCACTTGCCCGAAAGCACTGCTGTTTCCACACCAAACGCTTCTATAAAAGCGATCGTGAGAAGTTCCCTCGGCAACGCACGGTCGCCCTGCAGACGTCGCTGGCATGTTTTTGTAAGCGCCCAACGGCGTAGCACGGACAAGCCATGCATGCCATCAAATGCCCACGCAGCACGCCTACTAAGCCCACAGGACGCCCATGACGTCCTCCTTGTTACGCCTCCGTCGCCCCGTAGACGTCGCCGACATGTTTTTGTAAGCGCCCAACGACATAGCACGGACTAGCCATGGATGCCATGCAGCGTCCACGCAGCACGCCTACTAAGCCCACAGGACGCCCTGGACGTCCGCGTGCTTTCCCCTCGAACGCCCCGCAGACGTCGCTGACATGTTTTTGTAAATGGCCAACCGCGTAGCACGGACGAGCCATGCATGCCATCAAGAGCCCACGCAGCACGCCTACTAAGCCCACAAGACGCCCGTGACGTTGGCCTGCCTTCACCTCACTCGCACCGTCGACGTCACCAGCGTGTTTTTGTAAACGCCCAACGGCGTAGCACGGACAAGCCATGCATCCCATCAAGCGCCTATGCAGCACGCCTACTAAACCCACAGAAAGCTCGTGACGTCCTCCTGCCTTCGCCTCACTCGCCCCACCGACGTCGCCGGCGTGTTTTTGTAAACGCCCAACGGCATAGCACGGACAAGCCATGCATGCCATCAAGCACCCACGCAGCACGCCTACTAAGCCCACGGGATACGTATGCCGTCCTCCTGCCTGCGCCTCAGTCTTCTTCCAACACCTCTACCCACCTTATATATGCTTAAAAAAGTTTTACCCATGTGACAGGAGTAAACATGGACTTTCTTTAGAATTATAATGGAAATGTACAACCCAAATATGTACGTTCTAAGGTACAAACACACATTATCTTTCACAAATGACTTTTATATATAAAAAAGGTATTTTTCATCAATTGTTTTTAATTTTTATTTTTTTCCGAAATTTCCAAAAATTAGTAATAAATTAATAACAAATAGGAAAAATATCAAAAAAATATGAAATCAACACAGAAAAATCACAAATTAATATCGTAACCTTAAAATAAAAAATTCAGTACATTTTAATTTTTAAAACGAGACGCAAAAAATAATAAACCATAAAAATAAATTATAAAATAATGATTAAATGTCAGAAAAATACGGAAATGCTCGAAAACACTTCTAAACTTGTCAAAGTAATGATGGGCTACATATTTGCACAAATAAAAGATGTTTCAATATCGTACGAACCATAAAAGTAATAAAAATTATATGAATGAGCAACGTGAGGCTGAAACGTTGAGAATAGATAATATAAAGTAGATGAATATGTTTGTTATGCATGAAGATTGTTTCAAACTCCTTTGATTTATGTACGGCATGAACATCCACATGTTTTGACTAGAGCTCGAACAATGTCGCGCAAGCCACGACCGATGCGGGCAAGCCACGGCCGACCGTTCTGTGCAGGCACGCCCGACAATGGCCAATTGTGTGTGCTGTCCAAGGGTTATGATGGCATGACACGCCCGACAATGGCCGACCGTGTGTGCTGTCCAAGGGCAATGATGACATGCCACGCCCGACGTCGTTCGACCATATGCACTGTCCAACGGCTATGATGGCATGCCACGCCCGAAGTCGTCCGGCCGTGTCAACTAG
>JABWTJ010001380.1:47598-53598 GCA_016801875.1 Solanum sitiens
TTTCCTCTAAATGATAAGGTTCAATGGGCTTCTCGCGATGTCGCAGGCAGCAAACCACCCACATCGCTGCGATCCAAACATTTCACCGCATCATTCAATTGGTAGGTACGACAGGCGGTGTGTACAAAGGGCAGGGACGAAGTCAATGCGAGCTGATGACTCACGCTTACTAGGAATTCCTCGTTGAAGACCAACAATTGCAATGATCTATCCCCATCGCGATGAAATTTCAAAAAATACCCGAGCATGTCGGCCAAGGCTATAAGATCATTGAATACATCAGCGTAGCGCGCGTGCGGCCCAGAACATCTAAGGGCATCACAGACCTGTTATTGCCATTCCATGTATATTCCATTCAGTTATACCAGTAGCATCTGCAACACTCTGGGGATGCATATTGTTATCTTCGAACTGAACGTCTGGAAAGGAAGGTATGTGATAATAGTATTTGGAATAGGGAAGTCTATCTTTAATAGCTCTAACCTTATTTCCTTGAGAAATCTTTATTCTCTTAAGTTGATCACTAATCCTTTCTAGTATTTCTGGGGAATTTTTGAACTCACTTTCTGGTTTAGGAAAATCTTCTGGGGAGAATTTTTGGATTTTGAATATAGGATTGGTTTCTAAATTGAAACCGGATTTAGAAGAACAGGGTTTGTTACCAATCTGGCTGGTACCACTATAATTATACTTTGAATCTTCAATTTGTTTGGAAACAACATGAAGAACTTGGTTAGTATAATTATTTTGTTCGCAGACTTTGTTTATCTCCTCAACAGTCACTATGCTATTTTCTTTATGTTCTGAAGGTTTTTTGAAAGGTGAGGCTTTCAGAACATCCTTCCTATAAGGAATGTTTAGACCTTCAAGAGGAGGAGTAACACTTTCGACAACCTTATCTTTGGTATGCCATCTATTTACCAAAACCTGTAAAGATGAATTGGATCCACCCATTTGGCTTGTACATTCAAACCACTTGAAGAATTCAATTTCCATTTTGAATCTCTTCATATCTTTGAATCATTTGTCTTTGAACAAGACTCTCTGATCTCTTGTGTATGTATCCACATACCATGCTTTCTTCAAAGCATGCTTAGGACTCATCCACCACTTATTAATCTTTTTCATGTCAGGAGTAAATTTATCTACTGACTTAATAACTCCAATTGAATCCTTTTTCTTATGAGAAGGAGCTTTCATTTCGCTGGGAGTAGGACAACCTGCAAAAGAGGAATCATAATAAACCTTGGGGATGGTCTGGGTGAAGTCAACCCCTCTAAACTTACCATGTTGTTCTGAAACTTCAGTAGTTTCATACAAATCATCCTCCCCCTCCCGGGTTTTTGAAGTAAAAGGTCTAGCCATAGACATTCTTCGACTTGAAGATGCTTGGCTGAAGGAGTTAGATCTTAGAAACTTAAGGTTAACAGATCCATCTGCAAATTGAAGAACACTTTCAAGGGAAGACCTAGAAGGTTGAACAGGAAGAGGTTCGGTAATAGATTCAAACTTCCAACTTTCGTCAGAAAGAATCTCATCCCACTTTAACAATCTAGGCACAAAAGTAGTGCTATGCTCCTGGTGAGATTCCATAAGCATAGAAACACCTTTAGGACTAGAGTTAATTGCTTTTGGAGCAATAGTGGTTTTCATTAGCTTATAATATACCCGATATATTATAGCTAAGTCTCTGGTTCCTGATTTACTATTCATATTCTTGGTTTTGACGTTGAGAGTCAAAGTGTCAAGAATATTAGAGTCATCAAGATCAATAGAAAAATTAGGATAACTATTGAAGTAAACTGGCCCATGAGCTAGATTATTTTCTAAGATACCTAACAACGAATCATCAAAATTGAGAAGTCTAGCATCCCGAAGCAATAAACAAATAGGAATATTTAAACCTTTACGGAAAAGAGGTTTAACAGCTACTTGCACAAGACCAATATGAAGGAATTTAAATTCTTTCTTATACCTGTCTATGTCAGCAGCAATTAACAATTTAATAGTCTCTAAAGAGTTATTAATTGCAGAAGTAGATTCACAAGTTTTTATATTAAAAATTTAAACAAATTAAAATTACCTATTTGGTAAATCTTATTAAAAGGTTCTATAGGAATAGACCAATTTTGTAAACGCATATCTTCTTTAGATATAGAATAATTAACAGAGTTAACAACACTATTGTTATTCATGATAGAAAAGAGTTGTCTTTTGGCATGAAAGAACTTCAAGGATCAAATAAGTGACAAAGATAATTTTAACAAAGATTATCAAGTTTATGATAAAGATAACAATGATAAATTAATCTTTAATTTTATAGCAACGATTAAACAGATAATATTAAGATTAACTATGATTTGACAATTAAATTGGCTTTGGATATTACTCAACTTAAATCACGCATGTTGGATATTACAAGTCTTTGTCAAGTCTTATTGTAGGCCACTATCCTATCATCGAAAGTTGATAGGGCTGAAATTTTAATGATGCATCGCCGGAACGATGGCCGTGCGATCAATCGACTTATCATGAATCATCGAAGCAACGGGCTGAGCCGCGACGACCTTTTATCTAATAAATGCATCCCTTCCAGAAGTCGGGGTTTGTTGCACGTATTAGCTCTAGAATTACTACGGTTATCCGCGTAGTAGATACCATTAAACAAACTATAACTGATTTAATGAGCCATTCGTAGTATCACAGTCTGAATTTGTTCATACTTACACATGCATGGCTTAATCTTTGAGACAAGCATATGACAACTGGCAGGATCAACAAGGTAGAATTCCTCAACGACGACGCGTGCCGCATGAGAGCGGCGTGCCCGTTCGAGCACGGTCGGGTCCAAGGCGAGCGCGGCAGTCATTCACAAGGAGCATTCATTTTGGGCAGATAGGAGCCGGTGAAGTCCCCATTCCCACTGCGTCTACCGTATTTGAGAATTTGAGGCACCGCTCGCGGACCATGCCATCGCACGACGAAGCGAGGGAAGGCATGGGCCGCGAGAGCGTCTTTTTGGTTCACCCCGCACATGGAATGTGAGCGGAGAAAGGCAACCGATTGCACGTGCACAATGCCTTGGTAGTAGGTATGCAACACAGGATTCCGACGTCCGTCAAGCCTAGGTTGCGCTTCATTCGCCACCGAGATAGCATGCGAGTTAGGATGTCGCTTCTCAAAGCAGGGATCCAACCTAACCACACATGCCCAATACCACTCATGCGCCGTACGTGAATAGCTAAAATGATGCACGTCCAACATCCACCCCGACGCCTGATATGAGATGTAGTGCGATGACGTCGAATACCTTCTTTGCAAAGCCAATGAGAATTCAATCACTGCAGAGATTGTTGGAGGAAGACTAAGGTTCAAACAGGGGAACCGCCCACACCCGGTCCATAGTAGCGTCTGGCCGTACATGGCCTTACGTACCCCGTGCGTGCGACGCCTAGAGTTAGCCGTAACAGAAGCTCTAGAACTCGCCACTCGCCCAAAACAACTGCTGTTTCCACACCAAATGCTTCTATAAAACCGATCGTGAGAAGTTCCCTCGGCAATGCACGGTCGCCCTGCAGACGTCGCTGGCATGTTTTTGTAAGCGCCCAACGGCATAGCACGGACAAGCCATGCATGCCAACAAACGCCCACGCAGCACGCCTACTAAGCCCACAAGACAACCATGACGTCCGCCTTGTTACGCCTCAGTCGCCCCGCAGACGTCGCCAACATGTTTTTGTAAGCACCTAACGACGTAGCACGGACGAGCCATGGATGCCATCAAGCGCCCACGCAGCACGCCTACTAAGCCCACAGGACGCCCTTTACGTCCGCGTGTTTTCACCTCAAACGCCCCGCAGACGTCGCCGACATGTTTTTGTAAATGCCCAACGGCGTAGCACGGACGAGTCATGCATGTCATCAAGCACCCACGCAGCACGCCTACTAAGCCCACAGGACGCCCATGACGTTGGCCTGCGTTCACCTCACTCGCACCGCTGAAGTCGCCGACGTGTTTTTGTAAACGCCCAACGGCGTAGAACGGACAAGCCATGCATGACATCAAGTGCCCACGCAGCACGCCTACTAAGCCCACAGGACGCCCATGACGTTGGCCTGCGTTCACCTCACTCGCACCGCCGACGTGTTTTTGTAAACGCCCAACGGCGTAGCACGGACAGGCCATGCATGCCATCAAGCGCCCACGCAGCACGCCTACTAAGCCCACGGGACGCCTATGCCGTCCGCCTGCCTGCGCCTCAGTCTGCCTCCAACACCTCTACCCCCCTTATATATGCTTAAAAATTTTTTACCCATGTGACAAGAGTAGACATAGATTTTCTAGAGAATCATAATGGAAATGTACAACCCAAATATGCACGTTCTAAGGTACAAACATACATTATATTTCAAAAATGACTTTTATATATAAAAAAAGTATTTTTCAACAATTATTTTTAATTTTTATTTTTTTCCAAAATTTCCGAAAAATTAGTAATAAATTAATAACAAATAGGAAAAATATCAAAAAAATATGAAATCAACGTAGAAAATTCAGAAATTAATATAGTAACCTTAAAATAAAAAATTTAGTACATTTTAATTTTTAAAACGAGATGTAAAAAATAATAAACCATAAAAATAAATTATAAAATAATGATTAAATGTCGTAAAAATATGGAAATGCTTGAAAACACTTCTAAACTTGTCAAAGTAATGATAGGCTACATATTTGCACAAATAAAAGATGTTTCAATATCGTACGAACCATAAAAGTAATGAACAATGATATGAACGAGCAACGTGAGGCGAAAACGTTGAGAATAGATAATGGAAATGAGAATAGATAATGGAAAGTAGATGAATATGTTTGTTATTCATGAAGGTTATTTCAAATTCCTTTGATTTATGTACGACAGGAACATCCACATGTTTTGACTAGAGCTCGAACAATGTCGCGCAAGCCACAACCGATGCGGGCAAGCCACGGCCGACCGTCGTGTGCAGGCACGTCCGATGACGGCCGACCGTGTGTGATGTCCAAGGGCTATGATGGCATGACACGCCCGACAATGGCCGACCATGTGTGTTGTCCAAGGGCGATGATGACATGCCACGCCCGACGTCGTTCGACCATGTGTGCTGTCGAAGGGCTATGATGGCATGCCACGCCCGACATCGTTCGACCATGTGTACTGTCGAAGGGCTATGAAAGCATGCCACGCCCGACGTCGTCCAACCGTGTCAACTAGTCCAAAGGCAATAATGGCATGCCACGCTCGACGTCGTCCGACTGTGTCAACTAGTCCAAAGGCGATGATGGCATGCCACGCTCGACGTCGTCCGACCGTGTCAACTAGTCCAAAGGCTATGATGGCATGCCACGCCCGACATCGTCCGACCGTGTCAACTAGTCCAAAGGCGATGATGGCATGCCACGCCCGACGTCGTTCGACCGTGCGTGCAGTCCAAGGGCGATTATGGCATTCCACGCCGACGTCGTCCGACCGTGTGTGCTGTCAAAGAGCCATGATGGCATGGCACGCCCGATGCCATCCGACTGTGTGGTGCCCAAGTGAAATGATAGCATGCCACGCCAGACGTTGTTCGATCGTACGTGCAGTCCAAGGGCGATGATGGCATGCCCTGCTTGACGTCGTCCGACCGTGCGTGCTGTCCAAGGGCAATGACGGCATGCCACTCCCAACGTCGTTTGACCGTGTGTGCTCCCCAAGGGCGATGATGGCGTGTCACGCACGATGTCGTCCGACCGTTTGTGCTGCCCAAGGGCGATGATGGCATGCCACGCTCGACGTCGTCCGACCATGTCACCTAGTCCAAAGGTGATGATGGCATTCATCGCCCGGCGTCGTCCTACTATGTCAAGTAGTCCAAAGGCATTGATGGCATGCCACGCCCGACGTCGTCCGATCGTGCGTGCTCACCAAGGGCGATGATGGCATGCCACGCCCAATGTCGTTCGATCGTGCGTGCAGTCCA
>JABWTJ010001380.1:63903-68150 GCA_016801875.1 Solanum sitiens
TAGAAGAGTAAAGAGAATAAGCATTCTTACCAAATTCTCATCCTTTGATCATCATTGATCAATACACCTTATTCATCAATAAAACACATATATGGCAGTAGCTAATGAAATCATAGTGTAGATGAGACACTACTACAATTTGCCATTAAGGTCGATACAAGCATACTTTATATAGGGAGTTCATGGAAAGTTAGTTTACATAGGTTAATCATATCCAACCTATCATGAATTGACCCATATTGTATTAATTACATATAATTCATCCTCATACTTCATTATAGGCAGCAGCTATAGACATTAACCATAATCAATTCTTATATGCGACTAACCTAACGTTAAGATCACAAGTTACAACTTCATAGACAAGAAGAGCCTAGATTAATTCAAACCAAGCCCTTTTCTACTTTAGTCATACATGATTTATATCCACAATTCAACCATGGTATTAACCTAAAACAGTAGCTACAAGAACCACAACTTAATCGAAATTCACTTTAGATCACAAGAAAACCAATGTTAAAGTGAACTATAGAAAACTAGGCTAAACATGCTCAAATCTTCATACATTAATCCTCATGCATCATTCAACATCAATTCAACATAAATTCATGTAAATAACAGTATATACCATCACCTCAACGTAAGAGAATCATAGTTCAATCGATAACAAGTCAAGATCACAAAGCCCATGTAAGAGCTAAACCAATTTTGGAAGGAACATAGGTTCATCATGCAATTGGAGTGAAATAACATTCAAATCACTGTATTAACTTCAATTCATCATGATTTAATCATTTAAAACGTTTTGAGAACGAACCCATGGCTAGATTGGAGAAGAAGAACTTTGATCTTAAACTTTCTTTGAAAAACATTGAGAAGAACTCTCCAAGTGAAAGGTTACTTAGAGATGAAGGATCACCATACCTTTTATTAGTTGAAAACCTCTAAAACTTCATGATTCATCCATGGAAAACCCAGCTTGAATCTGTTCTTGAGCTTCACCAACAATGGTGGTTTTAGAGAGAACATTTTTGGAGAGAAAGGCTTAAAATATGTGAGAGGGTTTTGGGAATGGGTTAATCACGTTTTGGATGGATTATATACACCTAAAATCACTTAATTAAACCTATTATAGTCAGGTTAGGACGTGGGGTGAATTTACCATTCACCCCTTTAAGTGGCAGCACGCAGGCAGCCAACTCGCAGGCAGCTTGCGACGCATGCCTTGACGGGGCGTCATGCCCTCCGTCGCCCATGACTTAGCCAATTTCTTGGCTCACAACCTGCCCAAGGCAAGTCTCCTTCGACGGGACCTGCTTGACGGTCCGTTGGGGTCCCAACGGTCCGTCATTGGGTCCGTCAAGAGACACTGCCCAGGCAGTGTTTAGGCAGCCTTGAGGTCCTTCTTTTGGGGCCTCTTGTGGGGCCCTTTAGAAGTCGTACCCGGACGTTTCCAACGCAATTACAAACCTTAACATGTTATAGACCTACCACATAAGTTTCATCCAAAACAAACACCTACAAGACGTCCAAACAGCCTTGACCTCAACATGACATATGATGAAAGTCTTAGGGGCTATCTTTCGAACGTCTTGGACGTTCTTGGGCGTTTGACCTCCAAACTTTACGAAACTTCATATAATAACATTAAACATCATTTAAAACCATTTCAAGACTTATTTGACTCATTTCACACAATTTAGGCATGCATACACACATGAGGCACATAAGCGACTATTCGTCGAACGTCTTGGACGTCCCTTGACGTTCGACTTCCAAATCACCTCAAACTTTGCACACTGACTCTATATGACATAATAAGGCATTTTAGGACCTTATAACGATAAGACAAACATGTTAGGCTCTAGACACCTTATCTCATTTTCGAGGTCTTACAATATCCCCCACTTGGGAACATTCGTCCTCGAATGACACTTAGGACTCTTTAATCACATCAATGACTTCAATGCATATTAGAGCAGTTCATCACCTTTAAAATATCATCAAATCAATTTTAGCACTCCATGCACACAAGTAAGCAAAACTTCGATTCACTCACCCTTAATGCATTAATCAAAGAGGCTCTTGTCATGTTCATAGGAGGAACATATTTCTCCTAATCATAACATGGTCATTGCACCTTAATTCCTCAAGATATCATCTTGCAAGGCCACATATAGGCAGATTTCAACAATACTCAAAACAAGTAGGCATTCATACTTCAATGCACATAGATTTGAGTTAATTGCATTTAACAAAAATCTTCATTAGTTAGACCTAGTACTACGAAGGTCATACTCAACCATACCATGCTTAGTGGTGTCCATGGAGGAATGTCTTGCTCCTCAACACATTACATGTATCATGAGTTCACAACTTAGCAAAGTACAAGGTCAATTTCCTTAAAAATGAGAAATTCCAACTTTCAAGCAAAGTCATGCATATATTTTTCTTCCTAGTGAAGTCTAAATGGCAAGTCACACCAAGTGCATCACAACAAAATAGGAAGTCATTCCACAAATCTCTTTTCTTAACATATTACTCACCCTTAAAGTAAGCCTCATTTTGGAAAAATAGCACAAACCATAGGCACACACGTATACACTTAGCAAAACATGCTTTCACCTTTCAAGAATGAGCCTACAATTTTATATTACAAATCATCAAGTCACTAAATTTTCAAGAGAGTCAACATATTTCATGGTAAAAGAGACTCAACTTCTATTGCAAGGCTAAACAATTAACCCTACAAGTGACTATTTCCAAGTTCCTTGTCTTACCTCATGAAGTCAACTTCACAATTAGCACATTAAAATGCAAGTCAACAAGAGAAAACATGGATTTTATCAAAAAAAAATTCTTTTCATGCCCTTTGGAAAATTCACCATGTCTCTAAGATGATGTCAATTAATTCATACCAATCATATAAAGATCATGCAATTCACACTTTATGCAAGACTATTTTCATGAACAAGCATACTAAGAATTCATATTTTCAAATTCGTGTAAGAATAGAAGAATAATGTAGATAATTTCTACAATCTCACCACTCAAACACCATCCCCCACTTAGGGTAAACCAACTTAAGAGCAACTTAACCCAACATATAGAGGATTTCAAATACAAAACCTTCACATTCCTCTCTTAAAGTGATTACTACTTTACAGAGAATTTTCATTAATTCAATTTAACAACACTAAGGCATTGTAAACCTTATCATCTTAGGCAAATCATCCTCAACCATCAACTTTGATCATACTATTTGATTCACATAAGGTCTTCCTACAATGCAATAGACACTAAGGTCATACATCATTAGCGGAAAACAACAAGGAAGTTCATACACAACAAGAAGTTTAGAAATAACTCTACAACTCATCATGTCATTTATATGCAAAGAAAAACAATGCACATTTTTTAATCGCATACACTCATAGGATAGCATACCTCCATAGGTAGTTATTAAACAATCCAAGTTCAAATCCAAATATTTGGATACTATCATACAAAATCATGTAGGAATACACGATTTAAGAGAAATCACTTTAACCACTATAACTTCTAGCATGCTTCAACTATATCATGACATACATCATCGACATAACATGCTATTTCACATAGATTTCATATATTGCCATAATTGGCATCACATCATCCAATAAGAGACATTTCATATAAAGCAAGGTAAGATGACCAATCATAATCCTCATAGAGTTAACATGTGCAATGATCACGTAAAGCTCCATAACTTCACTAAACCAAGTAACCCAACAAGAACTACAATTAGCATCACACTCCACTCATCTATAACCTTCATGCATGGATAACTCCATATCTTTAGCACATTAGGCTATTTGCATGATTATAAGCATAGAGATCATCTCATAAGCACATTCACATTTATCATCATACACATACATAGTATTACCCTCCTAAGGTCTCCATCAAGGAAAACTAGTGCAAGACATAGGTAGAGTCCCATACCCCTACCTAAGTCTAGTTAACCCTTCAAGTCGCCTTAGTTAGTATATACATCATCAAATAAGGACAATTGTCACCTTCACACATACTCATTCAAACCATAAAACAAGGATAAGCATTTCAAACTCACCTTTTCTCCCTCAAGCATAGAGAACTCTCATCCAAGCAATCACATCTAAAAGACCACCGGACAAGAAAACATAAGAGAGAGATCTTATAGAATTAAGTTCTATGGCACGATATGAGATTGATGAAGAAGGGAAACT
>JABWTJ010001381.1:0-16156 GCA_016801875.1 Solanum sitiens
TTTATTGGGTACCGGTAGTTGCTTTGGATGTGGAAAGGATGGGCTCAAAGTGAGAGATTGTCCAAACATTGCTTCTAGGAAGGAGGGCAAGAGGGTTGAGCCTAGTGTTCCGAAGGAAGATGCTCCAACTAAGAAGCGTTTCTATGCACTCCGGACTAGAATTGAGAAGCCGGGTGATGGTGATGATGATGTTGGTAAGTTTTTGTTTCTCTTTTGATAGTATGAGTTCCTTCTAAGTGGGGGAGTATGGTTTGTAGATGGGATAGAATTCCTTGATTTGTTGCATGTGCATGATGTTTAGGAGTTTGGTTGAAATTGAATTTCATTTACTTCTTGAATTGTGTGATTTATGAAACTTTGAGCATGTTGTATGATGTGTTTAAATGATGTTATCTTGCATATTAGCATGTCTATATAAATAATTGCCTAAAAATTTCGTTTTTGGAAAAGTTGTTAAAATCACTGTTGCTTTATAAACTGTTCACTGTAATATTTTTGTAAATGGCTATTTGATTCTTAGGTCTAAAATTGTAGTAATGTGGTTAGAACTGATGTATATGAGTATGATGTTGAATATAAAATGAGTTTTTTCTATTTGGATTGAAGCAGGTGAGTTTTGTAGCATAATGAGTTATAGAATTGTTTTCTAGTTTCTTGTTGGGTTGAGAATCTCTTGATTTTGTGAAATTGATGATTTCTTCTTGAAATTTTTTGTATGGCTTGGTTATGTGCTGCTAGTTGAGTCTCTAATTTGGAAGTGTTCGGAGAGTGGCAAGTGTCATTCGAGGACGAATGTTGTCCAAGTGGGGGAGATTGTAAGACCTCAAAAATGACATAGGTTAACCAGAGCCTAACATGTTGTTCTTGCTGTTCTAAGGTCCTAAATATGTTTAATATGTGGTATAGAGGCAGTAGCTAAAATATTAGAGGTGTTGGAAGTCAAACGTCAAGGGACGACTAAGACGTTTGACGACTTAGTCACCTAAATGTCTCTTATGTGGTTTTATGTGTTTATGTGTGTTTCATGGTGTTTTAAGGTACTTAATAGAGTTAATATATCATTTATAGGCAGTGGTTAAAGTTTCGTGAAGTTTGGAGGTCAAACGAACAAGAACGTCCAAGACATTCGAAAGATATGCCTTGAGTCGACCTTGTACGTCTAGGAGAGTTTCTGTCACGCCTCAAAACCCATTAAGACGGACAGGCACCCGATGCCCTAAAGGCCCGAGAGAACCAACCTACAACCTGTTCTTACTGAGCATATACTATAACAATTGAGACAAGTTAACTTTGGATGCAGCGATACAAACCAACGTAAGTAGATTCAAAAGTTATATACAAGACTTGGATGTTTAGGCCACAACTCCTTAATACACAACTGAACCATGTACACGTCTACAAAGCCTCTAAAAGATAGAAGACTAGAGTAGGTCGGGACAGACCCCGCCTTACCCTTAACTACGATACAATACCAAACGAATTTACCAAGGACTTAATAAAGCTCCGAATCAACTTGGAGCTCACCAAAAGTAGCAGAATTTCGAGTGCTCCTACTGAGGAGGTCTACTAGCTGGAGTACCTGAGCCTGCAGCATGAAATGCAGCGTCCCCAATACGGGACGTCAGTACGAAAAATGTACTGAATATGTAAGGCAAAAAGTATATGTAATACAAGGCACAAATGAAATCAAGTAGCAACATATGAGTGCATAGATTAGGAGAGAAGACCACCTTTGCTTACTCTTGTGGAATCAAATAAGCTACATTCTTTTCTTTACCTTCTTTGTAGTTATAATCTTTGTTGGGCATGTGATACAAGTGACCAGCTGATCAGTGGTAGAAGAGGATGACCCATGCTAGGCGTATTAACCCCTGGGATGCGGTCCTCATAATTACACAACTGGGGATCGGCCCATGCTAGGTTTTCGCCCCTGAGCTGCCACCCTTCTATACCAATAGGGATCGGCCCATGCTAGGCTTTCGCCCCTGAGCTGCCACCCTTAATTATATAGAGTTCTTCACTTAGATTCTTTAATCTTTGAGATTATTGTTAATCAGTTCATAACTCTTTTGAGATGTTATTTTGGATAATCGTAACACTTTGAGATGTTGATTTGGTGGTCATAATCATCTTGGAGATATGGAAATACGGAACAGTAGTGGAATACATGAAAATAATACTTTGAGGCAGTAACAATGACATAAGGAGCTATGAAACATCAACACTTTACTTTAAGACCTTAATGGCACAATTGACTTCAATTGGCTTAGGAGAGGGATTCATCAAACTTTGTTTTGCAAATACCATTTCTATAACAGCACAAGGGGAATAATTACACAAGTATAGAGTAGTGAACATATAATGAAGTAGTTCTATGTACTTAGAATGGGGAAAGAAATATTGTTAGCTATTTGGAGATAGTACGCTGCCACTATGCTTCCTTTTCTAGAAATAGAACTTATGGAAACACTTCATTGATATTAATTGCAGGTGCCAGATTTCATGCCAAAAGGATATAGAATCGAATAGCCTTACATACCTTATTTTCTGACCAATACTACTATCACGATTCAGCCTTCCTTTTTGGGTGCTAATCTACAACATAAATCATGATTAAGCTAACATCAGCAGCTAATCACAATAAGGTCCTCGAAAACAGTAGCTAAAATTTTGATGGAAATCAGGCCCATACAACCCTTACATAAATGGTGAACCACCACACCCTTCCTCTACACATTAATACAACTTCAAACATCATTTCCAAGATACCCAAACTGCCCTCAACAACAATATTCATAAGGCAGCCACTATCAATCTCAATCTTTCAGCATAATAGGAGAATATTGACTCAAAGATCTATCACAATCCATAAATTCTTGATAAATATATACAAAATTCTCCAATCAAACATGATCAAAGAGAGGAAAACAAATGGGTTGAAGTCTTACCTTAATTCTGGAAATTTATCCTCTAAACTTGTACTTCAAGAATTCAAACTCTCCTTCAAACTCTTACTTGAAAAATGAGACAGCACTCAAGAACCCTAAGGTGTTTTAGGGCTGCTTATTGAAGCCAAGAGAGACCAAGAAAGAAACTTAAGGAAATCTGAAATTTTGCAAGTTCAAAATGGAGAAAAAAGACTTGATCCTTATCCTTTGAAAAAGGAGGTGTTATGGCCGACATTCTTGACCAATTTTGGGCCATATAATGTCAAGTAGGTGTCCCACCTGCTTGTAACTTGGGCCTTTTTGGACTCAAGATTATTGGACCTTGGCTGTCCATTTTCCCTTTGTCCTTATATTCAACTTGGGACAGATTAATGCAAGTAGGTGGTACACACTTGGCCCAATAACATGGTAAAACAAATCTTAGGAGGTGATGCACTTACCTAGTTTCACTTGGGCTTTATCCATAATGGGCCAATTGGCAGATTTGGCTGCTGGGCTTTCTTTCATTCACAATTTTCTTTAATAGGTTTGGGCTTCAAATGAGCCCCTAAATATAAGACTAAATCTGGTCAATCAAACTTGTCCCCTTTAACTATAATATAGCTCAAGTAGGTGATGCAGCAGCTGGCTCAATTACACCTTACTATAATTACTTAAATACTTTCCATCGGAGTTAACTTGCAATACATATGCTGAAACATGCAAGGCATTACGTCACCTTCCGAGCTAGTTTAAACCAACACTAATCATATAAGAAACATGATCCCTCACCTACACTATAAGTCTATGTCAAGTATAACATGAATAGAACTACCACATACAAAATACAGGCCGTTACACTTATGTAGTTTTATATGTTTATGTGTGTTTCATGGTGGTTTAAGGTTCTTAATAGAGTTAATATATCATGTATAGGCAGTGGTTAAAGTTTCGTGAAGTTTGGAGGTCAAACGACCAAGAACGTCCAAGGCATTCGAGAGATATGCCTTGAGTCGACCTTGTACGTCTAGGCGAGTTTCATTGCGTTTTATGTGTTAGTATTTGATGAAATTCATGTGAGAGGTGTTAAACTTATAGATGATCATATTTGTGTTGGAAACGTCCGGTAAATTATCCCCAAGGACCATCGAAGGGTCCTTGAGGAAGGACCCAAAACTGATGTGCAGGCAGTCCCAGGCAGCCTTGGCGACGGAGCTGTCAACGGCCAGTAGTGGCTGTGACGCCCCATCACAAGGATCTCGTCGTGGGGTCCTTGTCCAAGGGTGTAGAGGGGACCCTTGGCAAGCTACTGTTGCTTGCAACGGATGGCCATGACGCCCCGTCATGGGCTGTTCCCTGCATGCAGATTTTTCTGCCAAGTCAGGGGTGAATTAATAAATTCACCCCACTTCCAAATAAGAGTTTAGGCGGTTTATAAAGGGTCTTATGGGTATTTTAATTAACTATATAAGTAGTTAACACCCTAAAGACTTCATTTTCCATATTGAAAACCCAAAACTCTTAGAAATATCCCCAAAACCTCCATTGAAGAGGCAGCTTGGTGAGGGGTTCTTGAGTGGAAATTCTTCATCAAAGTGAAGGATTATCATCCTTGAGGTATGGCTTTTTATCCTTGAAACATATTTCATCAAGGAGCCCAATCCTCAAAATGTTTTACAAAGTTATCTAAAGTGAATTGTCCAATTTCGAGATTCTACCATGGGTTCTTGCATAAATGATTTCTAAATATTGAATTATGATCTAATTGATATTGTATTGATTATTTCAACATAAATTACCTATGAACCCATGTGAATTGATGAACCCTAGTTTTGAATACTTAATGGTTACTTGATATTAAGCTAATGTTGATGAATTATTGTGTAGTTTCTTATGGGCTTTCTAATGATATAATAATTGTATTCAATTGATATATAATTGATGTTAGATTGTTAAACCTATATTTAATTGATGTAGATTCATTGAGTTTTATGGTTATTGCTTTGAATTATTGTTCATGGCCATGGGTAAGGGCCTTGTGATGTTGAATTGGTTGATTTGGCATTGAATTGAAGTGTGAATATGGGGATGAAGGTATGCTGCCCCGTTTTCCTTAATTTGATATTAATTATACTTCGATTCTATTGTGTTTGGTATGGTCCACTTATGGTGGTGGTGTTATTTGTTTTACTTGTTATTGATGTGGCCTTGTCGGCATTACTTTATGCAATATTAGGAGCATGGCCTTATTGGCAATTACTTGAAGTTATGTGGCTATTTGTGTAGTTTGATGACATTACCTATTTACATGTGAAGTTATATAGTCATGTATGTACTCTTCTAGTTATGTTGCCTTAAGTGATCATGTTAGACTTTGACTTGACATTATGAGTGTAGTGTTAGGTTAAGTCTTGGTTATTCATCCTTGACTTTATGAGTCTACGTGGAGTATATTAATGATGTTATGATGATATATAGGGTGACTTGAATATGTTAGGTTGTTTTAGAGGTGTTTCTAGAATGACTTGTATTATGTGTTAAAGGTGAAGTATGTGATGTCTTGTCTTGGTTGACTTGTATCTCTGGCTTGATGTATATATGATTATGGATATGTGATATCTTGATTTAGGGTGTTATAACTCTTAGTCTTGAATAAATAAATATAGGTGAGACCTTAATGATAAGAGGGTCATTTATGTGGAACCTTGAACTTAGTGGCGAGGTTATAAATTGTGAAGTAGTTAGCCGTAATGGTATCCTTCATGTGATGAGTGATGGACTTAAGGTTGATTGGCTGGAACGGGATCATATCATACCTTGGGGAAGTCTCTATGAGCTTCTTGTCGCCAAAGTGAGTTATGCCCTAGTGGACCTTGCTTTGGTAGGGTGAATGTAAAGGGGGTCATGAACTAGATATGGGACCTATTTATATGAACCTTAATGTGAATTAATCTATGAGAACTAAGGCTAGCACCGAGTGAGTATGAGTAAGGGGGAAGTGGATTCAGTTAAAGAAGAGAATGAATGCTTATTACGCCCTTCATATTCCTTAACCATGTGCCTACATGGGATGTGTCCAAGTTCTACCGTTGGCAAGTAGAACAACCTCATCGGAGTAGGATAGAACTTCGGATTCCATGTCTTGCTACCATGGTCTATGTCGTTTATTGCCTATTCTCATCACGTGGAATACCTATTAGCATTAGATAAGTTTATGAGGTTTAGGTGGTGGTATGGGATGCTATCTAGACATTGTACAATAGACTTTGAAGGTGTTACGTGGAGTTCCTAGGTCTTGTCCAAGACCATTATGTGAGTAACTTATGTGATGCTTTATGTGAGTGTCTTATGTGATGTATGAGTCTTAATGAACTAATGAACTAATGACCTATGTTAGTAACTATGTAAATGAATGAGTACCTAATCTAAAGTGACTTAAGCATTCCTTAGCAAAAGTGTGAGGAGGCCATGAAAGGATGGTCTCTTCATGTCTTATCTTTGGAAGTCTTGAGGATGACTCTAGTTAGGGAAGTTGGTTAATCTTGTTGACAAGATCTAAACCTTAGGAAGTCTTAAGGACTATTTAGGTAATCTTGAAGAGGTCACTGCACTACGGACATTATCTTCTCGATTTACTTAAGTAGGTCTTTCGATAGTCTTTGGAAGGAGAATGTCATCTAATCTAAGTGTAGGTGTGTTTAGTGAGAATGATTCTATTTGAGGTAGTCTATAGGATCTCTTGTGTGTGTGTGATAGAGATTGTATGGGCGGTCGCTCCACACTCACTCAAGTGAACCTTGAAAATCACCTTTGGTAGATGAATCTTACATAGATATTTATGATTGTTTTCTAAGTATGTATGTGACTCATTGTAGGTAATCTTAAGGGTCGTTTAGGCACATCTAGAGAGGGTGTATGCGCGGTATCTCTTTGTGTGACTTAAGTGAATCTTAGGATGACTTTAAGTGAGGGAATTACATGCTAGGAAGACTTAAAGTGAGGGATGAAGTGCTTCACTGTAACAGTAAATCAATTCACTGTACAGTGAATATAGCTCACTGTAAAGTGAGTTCTTTAAATGGTATTTTTGGTTAATTGTTATCTTATGTGTTTCCTAATTGCTAAATGATGTTCTTATGTTTAATCTATGATTTTTCCAAATGAAAAGATGCATATTTCCAATAAAGTCCGTTTTCATGATTTTATGCATATAGCCATACTTAGTACATGTGGTTGTAATAATTCCATTCTTTATTTTCTATCTATAGTTCTTGGTAGGTGAAGAGCTTGTGAAGTGAAGACTTGGACTTAGAAGATCGTTCAAGAAGAAGTTGAAGTATGTCCTCAATTGACTCGAGGGCATATGTCTCTTATTGTTTTTCTTTGAAGTATTGTAATAGACTGTGTCTTTCTATTTTCGTATTGAAGTATGGGCCGTGTCCCAAAGTACTCTTGTGTCTTAAGATGATGAGATTGAGACTTAGCATTTCTATTACTTTTATATGAAAGAGATTTTTAAAGACTATATTATGTTTTGTGAAAAGTTTTAATTCCGCACTACTTTTCACTATTTATATGCAATGAATGATATGAATGAGGCTTGTCTTAGAATTCTGAGAGTTCGACGATGCCGGTCGCAATCCGATATTGCACCCTATCTTCTAGGGTATGGTTTCGGGTTGTGACAAAGTTGGTATCAGAGCATAGGTTAATGAAAGTAGTCTTAGGTATCAAAAAGTCTCATCAAGTCACGTCTAGTAGAGTCTTGACCATCGGTGTGAGTCGCGACACATCTATGGGCGAGAGGCTATAGGACGGTAGTGTTTCCCTTCATTTCTACTCCTATGTTCGTGCGTTAGAGTTATGTTATAAGTATCCTTCTAAATGTGTTTCCTTGTTTTTTAGGAGATGAATACTAGAAGGATGGCCGCTAGAAGGATGGAAGAGGGAAGGGGTAATGAGGAATTTCTTCCCCAAGTTGAGCAAGTTCCTCAAGGTGCTCAAGGTGGGCAAGGTGTTCAAGGTGATCAAGGTGATCAAGTGCCTCCTCAAGGTGATCATGCTCCTAATGTAGGAGGAGGTGATGAGGTGCCGGAATTTCTAATAGGGTGATTGGAGAGGCTTTGCTTGCTTTAGCCCAAGCCGTAACGGCTCAAGCTAACTTGAACATGATGCCTAGGGTTAATGCTATGGAGAGCACTATGTCATCTAGGTTGAGAGACTTTGTGAGGTTGAATCGTCCAATATTTCTTGTCTCTAAGGTGAATGAGGATCCCCAAGAATTCCTTGATGGTGTGTACAAAGTTTTGAGTGCTATGGGGTTACATCTATGGAAAAGGCGGAGTTGGCTTCTTATCAATTGAGAGATGTGTCTCAAATTTGGTACACTCAATGGAAGGACAATAGACTTGTGGAGTCGGGTCCTATTGAGTGGGAAGAATTCAAGGAAGCTTTTCTTGGTAAGTACTTTCCCCGTGAGAAGAGGGAAGAGAAAGTAGAAGAATTTATCAATCTCAAGCAAGGCAATATGAGTGTTGAGGATTACTCTTTGAAATTCTCGACTTTGTCTAGGTATGCACCTTCCCTAGTGACTAATTCAAGGGATGAAATGAGTCGCTTTGTGACGGGTGTAGCCGATTTAGTGAAGGAGGAATGCCGTACGGCTATGTTGCATGATAATATGACTTTGGCTAGACTCATGGTGTATGCACAATCAATTGAAGAGTCTAAAATTAGGAGGATGTCAAGGAACTTGAAAAGGAGTGTTGCTAGTGACCAAGTGCATCCTAGGTTCAAAAAGAGGGTTCAAACTCAAGATGGACCTAGTGTTCCTAAGAAGAAGTTTGAGAAGAGAGGTGGTTCTAGCAATGACAAACCTTTATGTGCCACTTCTGGTAAGAGACATTATGGTGAGTGTTTATTGGGTACCGGTAGTTGCTTTGGATGTGGAAAGGATGGGCTCAAAGTGAGAGATTGTCCAAACATTGCTTCTAGGAAGGAGGGCAAGAGGGTTGAGCCTAGTGTTCCGAAGGAAGATGCTCCAACTAAGAAGCGTTTCTATGCACTCCGGACTAGAATTGAGAAGCCGGGTGATGGTGATGATGATGTTGGTAAGTTTTTGTTTCTCTTTTGATAGTATGAGTTCCTTCTAAGTGGGGGAGTATGGTTTGTAGATGGGATAGAATTCCTTGATTTGTTGCATGTGCATGATGTTTAGGAGTTTGGTTGAAATTGAATTTCATTTACTTCTTGAATTGTGTGATTTATGAAACTTTGAGCATGTTGTATGATGTGTTTAAATGATGTTATCTTGCATATTAGCATGTCTATATAAATAATTGCCTAAAAATTTCGTTTTTGGAAAAGTTGTTAAAATCACTGTTGCTTTATAAACTGTTCACTGTAATATTTTTGTAAATGGCTATTTGATTCTTAGGTCTAAAATTGTAGTAATGTGGTTAGAACTGATGTATATGAGTATGATGTTGAATATAAAATGAGTTTTTTCTATTTGGATTGAAACAGGTGAGTTTTGTAGCATAATGAGTTATAGAATTGTTTTCTAGTTTCTTGTTGGGTTGAGAATCTCTTGATTTTGTGAAATTGATGATTTCTTCTTGAAATTTTTTGTATGGCTTGGTTATGTGCTGCTAGTTGAGTCTCTAATCTTGGAAGTGTTCGGAGAGTGGCAAGTGTCATTCGAGGACGAATGTTGTCCAAGTGGGGGAGATTGTAAGACCTCAAAAATGACATAGGTTAACCAGAGCCTAACATGTTGTTCTTGCTGTTCTAAGGTCCTAAATATGTTTAATATGTGGTATAGAGGCAGTAGCTAAAATATTAGAGGTGTTGGAAGTCAAACGTCAAGGGACGACTAAGACGTTTGACGACTTAGTCACCTAAATGTCTCTTATGTGGTTTTATGTGTTTATGTGTGTTTCATGGTGTTTTAAGGTACTTAATAGAGTTAATATATCATTTATAGGCAGTGGTTAAAGTTTCGTGAAGTTTGGAGGTCAAACGAACAAGAACGTCCAAGACATTCGAAAGATATGCCTTGAGTCGACCTTGTACGTCTAGGAGAGTTTCTGTCACGCCTCAAAACCCATTAAGACGGACAGGCACCCGATGCCCTAAAGGCCCGAGAGAACCAACCTACAACCTGTTCTTACTGAGCATATACTATAACAATTGAGACAAGTTAACTTTGGATGCAGCGATACAAACCAACGTAAGTAGATTCAAAAGTTATATACAAGACTTGGCTGTTTAGGCCACAACTCCTTAATACACAACTGAACCATGTACATACGTCTACAAAGCCTCTAAAAGATAGAAGACTAGAGTAGGTTGGGACAGACCCCGCCTTACCCTTAACTACGATACAATACCGAACGAATTTACCAAGGACTTAATAAAGCTCCGAATCAACTTGGAGCTCACCAAAAGTAGCAGAATTTCGAGTGCTCCTACTGAGGAGGTCTACTAGCTGGAGTACCTGAGCCTGCAGCATGAAATGCAGCGTCCCAATATGGGACGTCAGTACGAAAAATGTACTGAATATGTAAGGCAAATAGTATATGTAATACAAGGCTCAAATGAAATCAAGTAGCAACATATGAGTGCATAGATTAGGAGAGAAGACCACCTTTGCTTACTCTTGTGGAATCAAGTAAGCTACATTCTTTTCTTTACCTTTTTGTATGTTATAATCTTTGTTGGACATGTGATACAAGTGACCAGCTGATCAGTGGTAGAAGAGGATGACCCATGCTAGGTGTATTAACCCCTGGAATGCGGTCCTCATAATTACACAACTTGGGATCGGCCCATGCTAGGCTTTTGCCCCTGAGCTGCCACCCTTCTACACCAATAGGGATCGGGCCATGCTAGGCTTTCGACCCTGAGATGCCACCCTTAATTATATAGATTCCTTCACTTAGATTCTTTAATCTTTGAGATTATTGTTAATCAGTTCATAACTCTTTTGAGATATTATTTTGGATAATCATAACACTTTTGAGTTGTTGATTTGGTGGTCATAATCATCTTGGAGATATGGAAATACGGAACAGCAGTGGAATACATGAAAATAATACTTTGAGGCAGTAACAATGACATAAGGAGCTATGAAACATCAACACTTTACTTTAAGACCTTAATGGCACAATTGACTTCAATTGGCTTAGAAGAGGGATTCATCAAACTTTGTTTTGCAAATACCATTTCTATAACAGCACAAGGGGAATAATTACACAAGTATAGAGTAGTGAACATATAATGAAGTAGTTCTATGTACTTAGAATGGGGAAAGAAATATTGTTAGCTATTTGGAGATAGTACGCTGCCACTATGCTTCCTTTTCTAGAAATAGAACTTATGGGAAACACTTCATTGATATTAATTGCAGGTGCCAGATTTCATGCCAAAAGGATATAGAATCGAATAGCCTTACATACCTTATTTTTCTGACCAATACTACTATCACGATTCAGCCTTCCTTTTTGGATGCTAATCTACAACATAAATCATGATTAAGCTAACATCAGCAGCTAATCACAATAAGGTCCTCGAAAACTGTAGCTAAAATTTTGATGGAAATCAGGCCCATACAACCCTTACATAAATGGTGAACCACCACACCCTTCCTCTACACATTAATACAACTTCAAACATCATTTCCAGAGATACCCAAACAGCCCTCAACAACAATATTCATAAGGCAGCCACTATCAATCTCAAATCTTTCAGCATAATAGGAGAATATTGACTCAAAGATCTATCACAATCCATAAATTGTTGATAAATATATACAAAATTCTCCAATCCAAACATGATCAAAGAGAGGAAAACAAATGGGTTGAAGTCTTACCTTAATTCTGGAAATTTATCCTCTAAACTTGTACTTCAAGAATTCAAACTCTCCTTCAAACTCTTACTTGAAAAATGAGACAGCACTCAAGAACCCTAAGGTGTTTTAGGGCTGCTTATTGAAGCCAAGAGAGACCAAGAAAGAAACTTAAGGAAATCTGAAATTTTGCAAGTTCAAAATGGAGAAAAAAGACTTGATCCTTATCCTTTGAAAAAGGAGGTGTTATGGCCGACATTCTTGACCAATTTTGGGCCATATAATGTCAAGTAGGTGTCCCACCTGCTTGTAACTTGGGCCTTTTTGGACTCAAGATTATTGGACCTTGGCTGTCCATTTTCCCTTTGTCCTTATATTCAACTTGGGACAGATTAATGCAAGTAGGTGGTACACACTTGGCCCAATAACATGGTAAAATAAATCTTAGGAGGTGATGCACTTACCTAGTTTCACTTGGGCTTTATCCATAATGGGCCAATTGGCAGATTTGGCTGCTGGGCTTTCTTTCATTCACAATTTTCTTTAATAGGTTTGGGCTTCAAATGAGCCCCTAAATATAAGACTAAATCTGGTCAATCAAACTTGTCCCCTTTAACTATAATATAGCTCAAGTAGGTGATGCAGCAGCTAGCTCAATTACACCTTACTATAATTACTTAAATACTTTCCATCGGAGTTAACTTGCAATACATATGCTGAAACATGCAAGGCATTACGTCACCTTCCGAGCTAGTTTAAACCAACACTAATCATATAAGAAACATGATCCCTCACCTACACTATAAGTCTATGTCAAGTATAACATGAATAGAACTACCACATACAAAATACAGGCCGTTACACTTATGTGGTTTTATATGTTTATGTGTGTTTCATGGTGGTTTAAGGTTCTTAATAGAGTTAATATATCATGTATAGGCAGTGGTTAAAGTTTCGTGAAGTTTGGAGGTCAAACGACCAAGAACGTCCAAGGCATTCGAGAGATATGCCTTGAGTCGACCTTGTACGTCTAGGCGAGTTTCATTGCGTTTTATGTGTTAGTATTTGATGAAATTCATGTGAGAGGTGTTAAACTTATAGATGATCATATTTGTGTTGGAAACGTCCGGTAAATTATCCCCAAGGACCATCGAAGGGTCCTTGAGGAAGGACCCAAAACTGATGTGCAGGCAGTCCCAGGCAGCCTTGGCGACGGAGCTGTCAACGGCCAGTAGTGGCTGTGACGCCCCATCACAAGGATCTCGTCGTGGGGTCCTTGTCCAAGGGTGTAGAGGGGACCCTTGGCAAGCTACTGTTGCTTGCAACGGATGGCCATGACGCCCCGTCATGGGCTGTTCCCTGCATGCAGATTTTTCTGCCAAGTCAGGGGTGAATTAATAAATTCACCCCACTTCCAAATAAGAGTTTAGGCGGTTTATAAAGGGTCTTATGGGTATTTTAATTAACTATATAAGTAGTTAACACCCTAAAGACTTCATTTTCCATATTGAAAACCCAAAACTCTTAGAAATATCCCCAAAACCTCCATTGAAGAGGCAGCTTGGTGAGGGGTTCTTGAGTGGAAATTCTTCATCAAAGTGAAGGATTATCATCCTTGAGGTATGGCTTTTTATCCTTGAAACATATTTCATCAAGGAGCCCAATCCTCAAAATGTTTTACAAAGTTATCTAAAGTGAATTGTCCAATTTCGAGATTCTACCATGGGTTCTTGCATAAATGATTTCTAAATATTGAATTATGATCTAATTGATATTGTATTGATTATTTCAACATAAATTACCTATGAACCCATGTGAATTGATGAACCCTAGTTTTGAATACTTAATGGTTACTTGATATTAAGCTAATGTTGATGAATTATTGTGTAGTTTCTTATGGGCTTTCTAATGATATAATAATTGTATTCAATTGATATATAATTGATGTTAGATTGTTAAACCTATATTTAATTGATGTAGATTCATTGAGTTTTATGGTTATTGCTTTGAATTATTGTTCATGGCCATGGGTAAGGGCCTTGTGATGTTGAATTGGTTGATTTGGCATTGAATTGAAGTGTGAATATGGGGATGAAGGTATGCTGCCCCGTTTTCCTTAATTTGATATTAATTATACTTCGATTCTATTGTGTTTGGTATGGTCCACTTATGGTGGTGGTGTTATTTGTTTTACTTGTTATTGATGTGGCCTTGTCGGCATTACTTTATGCAATATTAGGAGCATGGCCTTATTGGCAATTACTTGAAGTTATGTGGCTATTTGTGTAGTTTGATGACATTACCTATTTACATGTGAAGTTATATAGTCATGTATGTACTCTTCTAGTTATGTTGCCTTAAGTGATCATGTTAGACTTTGACTTGACATTATGAGTGTAGTGTTAGGTTAAGTCTTGGTTATTCATCCTTGACTTTATGAGTCTACGTGGAGTATATTAATGATGTTATGATGATATATAGGGTGACTTGAATATGTTAGGTTGTTTTAGAGGTGTTTCTAGAATGACTTGTATTATGTGTTAAAGGTGAAGTATGTGATGTCTTGTCTTGGTTGACTTGTATCTCTGGCTTGATGTATATATGATTATGGATATGTGATATCTTGATTTAGGGTGTTATAACTCTTAGTCTTGAATAAATAAATATAGGTGAGACCTTAATGATAAGAGGGTCATTTATGTGGAACCTTGAACTTAGTGGCGAGGTTATAAATTGTGAAGTAGTTAGCCGTAATGGTATCCTTCATGTGATGAGTGATGGACTTAAGGTTGATTGGCTGGAACGGGATCATATCATACCTTGGGGAAGTCTCTATGAGCTTCTTGTCGCCAAAGTGAGTTATGCCCTAGTGGACCTTGCTTTGGTAGGGTGAATGTAAAGGGGGTCATGAACTAGATATGGGACCTATTTATATGAACCTTAATGTGAATTAATCTATGAGAACTAAGGCTAGCACCGAGTGAGTATGAGTAAGGGGGAAGTGGATTCAGTTAAAGAAGAGAATGAATGCTTATTACGCCCTTCATATTCCTTAACCATGTGCCTACATGGGATGTGTCCAAGTTCTACCGTTGGCAAGTAGAACAACCTCATCGGAGTAGGATAGAACTTCGGATTCCATGTCTTGCTACCATGGTCTATGTCGTTTATTGCCTATTCTCATCACGTGGAATACCTATTAGCATTAGATAAGTTTATGAGGTTTAGGTGGTGGTATGGGATGCTATCTAGACATTGTACAATAGACTTTGAAGGTGTTACGTGGAGTTCCTAGGTCTTGTCCAAGACCATTATGTGAGTAACTTATGTGATGCTTTATGTGAGTGTCTTATGTGATGTATGAGTCTTAATGAACTAATGAACTAATGACCTATGTTAGTAACTATGTAAATGAATGAGTACCTAATCTAAAGTGACTTAAGCATTCCTTAGCAAAAGTGTGAGGAGGCCATGAAAGGATGGTCTCTTCATGTCTTATCTTTGGAAGTCTTGAGGATGACTCTAGTTAGGGAAGTTGGTTAATCTTGTTGACAAGATCTAAACCTTAGGAAGTCTTAAGGACTATTTAGGTAATCTTGAAGAGGTCACTGCACTACGGACATTATCTTCTCGATTTACTTAAGTAGGTCTTTCGATAGTCTTTGGAAGGAGAATGTCATCTAATCTAAGTGTAGGTGTGTTTAGTGAGAATGATTCTATTTGAGGTAGTCTATAGGATCTCTTGTGTGTGTGTGATAGAGATTGTATGGGCGGTCGCTCCACACTCACTCAAGTGAACCTTGAAAATCACCTTTGGTAGATGAATCTTACATAGATATTTATGATTGTTTTCTAAGTATGTATGTGACTCATTGTAGGTAATCTTAAGGGTCGTTTAGGCACATCTAGAGAGGGTGTATGCGCGGTATCTCTTTGTGTGACTTAAGTGAATCTTAGGATGACTTTAAGTGAGGGAATTACATGCTAGGAAGACTTAAAGTGAGGGATGAAGTGCTTCACTGTAACAGTAAATCAATTCACTGTACAGTGAATATAGCTCACTGTAAAGTGAGTTCTTTAAATGGTATTTTTGGTTAATTGTTATCTTATGTGTTTCCTAATTGCTAAATGATGTTCTTATGTTTAAACTATGATTTCCAAATGAAAAGATGCATATTTCCAATAAAGTCCGTTTTCATGATTTTATGCATATAGCCATACTTAGTACATGTGGTTGTACTAATTCCATGCTTTATTTTCTATCTATAGTTCTTGGTAGGTGAAGAGCTTGTGAAGTGAAGACTTGGACTTAGAAGATCGTTCAAGAAGAAGTTGAAGTATGTCCTCAATTGACTCGAGGGCATATGTCTTTTATTGTTTT
>JABWTJ010001381.1:18293-68075 GCA_016801875.1 Solanum sitiens
TTAAATTTGAGACTATACTCCCTCACACTCATATTTCCTTGGTGGAGATTTAAGAACTGATCCGCACGGGCCTCTCGGATCTCCAATGGCAGATAATGATCAAGGAATGCCTTTTTAAACTCTTTCCACATAGCTGAAGGTGCATTTATTCCCCTAGATTGCTTCCAAGCTTCATACCACAATATAGCCACACCCTTTAATCTGTATGCAGCTAGCTCAAGTGCTTCTTTACCACTTACATGCATAATATCCAAAGTGCGTTGGATTTGATCTATAAAGTCTTGGGGATCTTCATTAGGATCTGACCCGGTAAATGATGGAGGGTCCAAGTTAAGAAAATCACGTATCCATGTTCCAGCTGATCTAACTACACCACTAGTACCTGCAACTGGACCTTCTTGCCTTTGGCCATGACCAGCAACTATACGAGTCAATAATTGGACTGCATTCCTCAAATCTTGCTCGGTAGCATTAATAGGGGGTTCCTGAGGTTCATCTTCCCTCCTTATTTCTTCAGGAGATGGAGGCGTCGAGGAAGTCTGCGATAGAGACTCATCTTGAGCCCCACTTTGAACAGCTTGACTTGGTGGTGGTTGGCTGGTCCCTTCTTGGGCAGCCACTTCTACTCGTTTACCAGTACTTTTACTCCTTCTCGTAATCGGCATCTTAGCTATAATAAAACAATTGAGGAATTAGATATGATTCACCTACAACACAAGTTCTATCGACGATCTAAGAAATGAAAGAAAGAGGACAACTCCTATATGTTCCCGTAGCCTCCTTTATAAATGCGGGTGCACAACACATCCATAAGCAAGACTCTAACAGACACGGCTTTGGTAACTTCCCTAGGAATACCTGCGCTGTATACCACTTTTTCACGCCTCAAAACCCATTAAGACGGACAGGCACCCGATACCCTAAAGGCCCAAGAGAACCAACCTACAACCTGTTCTTACTGAGCATATACTATAACAATTGAGACAAGTTAACTTTGGATGCAGCGATACAAACCAACGTAAGTAGATTCAAAAGTTATATACAAGACTTGGCTGTTTAGGCCACAACTCCTTAATACACAACTGAACCATGTACATACGTCTACAAAGCCTCTAAAAGATAGAAGACTAGAGTAGGTCGGGACAGACCCCGCCTTACCCTTAACTACGATACAATACCAAACGAATTTACCAAGGACTTAATAAAGCTCCGAATCAACTTGGAGCTCACCAAAAGTAGCAGAATTTTGAGTGCTCCTACTAAGGAGGTCTACTAGCTGGAGTACCTGAGCCTGCAGCATGAAATGCAGCGTCCCCAATACGGGATGTCAGTACGAAAAAATGTACTGAATATGTAAGGCAAAAAGTATATGTAATACAAAGCACAAATGAAATCAAGTAGCAACATATGAGTGCATAGATTAGGAGAGAAGACCACCTTTGCTTACTCTTGTGGAATCAAGTAAGCTACATTCTTTTCTTTACCTTCTTTGTATGTTATAATCTTTGTTGGGCATGTGATACAAGTGACCAGCTGATCAGTGGTAGAAGAGGATGACCCATGCTAGGCGTATTAACCCCAGGGATGCGGTCCTCATAATTACACAACTTGGGATCGGCCCATGCTAGGCTTACGCCCCTGAGCTACCACCCTTCTATACCAATAGGGATCGGCCCATGCTAGGCTTTCGCCCCTGAGCTGCCACCCTTAATTATATAGATTTCTTCACTTAGATTCTTTAATCTTTGAGAACTTATGAGAATCACTTCATTGATATTAATTGCAGGTGGCAGATTTCATGCCAAAAGGATATAGAATCGAATAGCCTTACATACCTTATATTTATGACCAATACCACTATCACAATTCAGCCTTCCTTATTGGGTGCTAATCTACAACATAAGTCATGATTAAGCTAACATCAGCAGCTAATCACAATAAGGTTCTCCAAAACAGTAGCTAAAAATATTTGATGGAAATCAGGCCCATACAACCCTTACATAAATGGTGAACCACCACACCCTTCCTCTACACATTAAAACAACTTCAAACATCATTTACAGAGATACCCAAACAGCCCTCAACAACAATATTCATAAGGCAGCCACTAACAATCTCAAATCTTTCAGCATAATAGGAGAATATTGACTCAAAGATTTATCACAATCCATGAATTCTTGATAATCATATACAAAATTCTCCACTCCAAACATTATCAAAGAGAGGAAAACAAATGGGTTGAAGTCTTACCTTAATTCTGAAAATTTATCCTCTAAACTTGTACTTCAAGAATTCAAACTCTCCTTCAAACTCTTACTTGAAAAATTAGACAGCACTCAAGAACTCTAAGGTGTTTTAGGGCTGCTAATTGAAGCCAAGAGAGACCAAGAAAGAACTTAGGAAATATGAAATTTTTGCAAGTTCAAAATGGAGAATAAGACTTGATCCTTATCCTTTGAAAAAGGAGGTGTTATGGCCGACACTCTTGACCAATTTTGGGCCATATAATGTCAAGTAGGTGCCCCACCTGCTTGTCCTTTTAACTTGGGCCCTTTTGGACTTAATATTATTGGACCTTGGCTGTCCATTTTTCCTTTGTTCTTTTAATCAGCTTGGGACAGATTAGTGCAAGTAGGTGGTACACACTTGGCCCAATAACATGGTAAAACAAATCTTAGGAGGTCATGTACTTACTTAGTTTCACTTGGGCTTTATCCATAATGGCCAATTGGCAGATTTGGCTGTTGGCCTTCTTTCATTCACATTTTCTTTAATAGGTTTGGGCTTCAAATGAGCCCCTAAATATAAGCCTAAATCTGGTCAATCAAACTTGGGCCCTTTAACTATAATATAGATCAAGTAGGTGATGCAGCTGCTAGCTCAATTACCACCTTACTATAATTACTTAAATACTTTCCATCGGAGTTAACTTGCAATACATATGCTAAAACGTGCAAGGCATTACATCACCTTCCAAGCTAGTTTAAACCAACACTAATCATGTAAGAAACATGATCCCTCACCTACACTATAAGTATATGTCAAGTATAACATGAATAGAACTACCACATACAAAAATACAGGCCGTTACATCCCATTGAGAAGAGGGACATGAATGTAGCTGCCATATACTAATTCGGGTTTATTAGATGCACCATTGTTCCATTGCATAATGAATCCATACTTTGGCACCTGAAATTTGTGTGTTTGGGCTGCATCTTGGATAGGGAGAGACTCAATTTGGGTCTACTCATTGAGCAGGAGATGGACATGAGGGCTTGGAAGAGTCAAACCTCTCTCCCCTTTCCTGTTTTTATTACTGAGTTGTGTAGGCAGGTCAGTGTTTTGTGATAGCAAATATGGATATGGAAGTGACTCCCACTTCCTCTACTAACATCCGATGGATAGATGCTGAGTATATGAGGGATGAGGTGGATCGGATGAGAGCTACACCAGCGGATACGTCCCCAGTAGTTGATGTTGAGATGCTGCCTAAAGATGTTATACTTTCCCCTCAATCCAGTGAGCCTATATGTACTCCTTGTACCTCTACTTCTACCCCTCTTGGTTCGTTCATTGTTCCCCTCCTACTACGGTTGTTGTTGCTTCTTCTCTCTCCTATTCCCCTATCTCCCATGCCATGCTTTAGAAAATGGGTTATCTGGCTCAGTCTACTGATGTGCGTGCCTCTCGGGTAGAGGACGATATGCCTAGGTGATTGAACGGGCAATTGCTCCTGCCTTGGCCCCGATTAAGGTTGAGTTGAGAGAGAACATGGGATTGATAGATGCCAAAAAATTTGCACTGGATGCTCTTAATGTAAAGGTAGAGGCTTCTGAATAGATCCGGGGTGATTCTGATGTTTTGACGATCTAAAAGACTGATACTGTGGGGATGAGAAAGGATGTGGATGATCTGAGTTCCACCGATCTATCCATCCTACTATAGAGATACTTGAGATTTAGAGTATAGATGCCCCAACTAGTTCATTTTAGAGTGTAGGTTCATCATATAGTTCAGAGATACCTTCGGTTACTCCGATCGGAGATTATTTCAGAAATGATGCAGATGTTAAGAGAGAGGCTGAGACCTACGAGGAGGAGTTGGATATTTGCAACCCAACAATATAAGATGAATTGGAGGATCTTGAGGGAGCTATGATGCAGAATGAATCACTAAGGGATACGTCGATGGTGGGATCCAGTAGAGACAAGGATGATGTTTCACTGGGCACTAATGCCCCGATTGATGGAGTCTCCTATATGTAGAGTTCACAACCTTCTTAGCTTGTTAGGGCAATTTTTACTCTTTTAATTTTTTGTATGTTTAGTTATTTTATTTTTTTGCATTTGAGTACAAATGCTAGATTAGTTTGGCAGTGTGAGGTATTTCCATATCTAACACTTTTGATTTTTTGGATATTTGTTATTTTTGTGTTGTGATTGTTGGATATGATCTTGTGTTGATATATATTGGCTTTTAGTCCATTGTTTTAAATATAATTATGGTTTTGACCCATTTTGAAAATTGCCACCGCTTGATATGTGTGAATGTGTCAGTTTTCTTGCAATTTTGAGTGTCAGTTGTGATCAATACCGATGACTTGAATATTGATCTTGAATGAATGACATAAGTGTGGAAATTCGATGAGGCAAACAGAGTTGCATAAATCATATGTGAACTTGTACCATCTCATTGTGACTAAGTTGGTTGTTGAGTTGAACTTTTGTAATGATCGTGGCACGCTAGCTAAAATTGTAGAGTCTTGTTTGATGATTGTTTTGAATGTATTGTGTGGTGAGGTTATATTAAAATGCATGCCTTATAATACCTAGAACTTTCCCCGTTGGTCCAATTGACTAATGTGAGAGAATGATAGAGATGATTTTAAGCACAATTTGTAAAGAGTGAACCAATATTTCAATTATACCTCTTTGTGACCACCTTATGAGAGTGTAAACCTAGTTTGTCACTGTTTGAGCCTGTAATTTTGTTTGGATGAACCTTGATCACAAATGACCCTTTTCCCCCCCCTTAAATTTTCATGGAGCATTGGTTATAAATGAGGTAAATCAGGAAGTTTGAGAAATTCGCCGTTGAAAGATAATTTTGAAAACGATGGAAACCCCTACATATTAAAAAAAAAGAGATGGAAAGAATAAAAATATCGAAAAAGGAAAAAAATTGTTGAAAAAAGGGTGTGCAATGAGCAAAAGAAATGGGGTATCCAATGAGTCGTGCTTAAAAGAATAAGGTGCGGATATTGAGAATTAAAAAAATTTTATAGAGAAGGAAAATTAATGTAATGCAGGCCATGCTTCATGAAGTGTAACACCCTAAAACGAACTAAGGTGAACTAGAGATTTGATTGTTTCTCGAGTTAATTTTGTAATAAAATGAGTTATGTTAATGTTCTTATGCAGTGTTTGAAGTTCATTTAAGTTTGGGGGTCCAGCGTCCAAGAACGTCGATGACGTTCGGAAGGTGTGTTGTAGAAAGTGTTCATGTGTCTTGATGTGTTTTAGTGAATTTTCCAAGTTTGTTTTAATAGAAATTGATGTGGGATGTTCCTAAGACCTAGATGACTATGTTTAGGGGTTCAACTTCCGGGTGAGACCCCACCTACGACCCACGAGGGGTCCTAAAAGAGGACCCAAGACTTAGCACCCAAGGTGCCAAAACACTGCTGAATGTCTAGCAGTCTACGGGCCATATTCAAAACGATGCCCCCGTCATCTAGGGGCGTAGGTCAAGACTAGGCGTAGGAGCTCAACTTTCTAGCTACAGCTGCAGACCCAAACTATGCCCATGCAGCACGGGCCGTCGTTCAATCGACTCCCCGTTGCTTGGGTCCGTCAATGGTATCCTGCAAAAGTTGTGGGACACGCTGCCAGCTTGGGCTGTTTTGTGTAAATTCACCCCAACTCTTTTAGGACCATAGGATTTTATTTTTAGGGTTTTTAAGTTATATTAGATTAGTTTTAAGTCTTAAACCTAGAGAAGACCCCTCACTTCAAATATTCAAGCTCTCTCTCTAAAAACAAACTCTCTCAAAATCACCATTGGAGCTAAAACTCAAGGAAGGGCTAGGAGGGCTGGGTGGATGTGTTTCTTCATCAAAATTTGTGGATTTCCTTATCATTGAGGTATGGTAGTCATACTTGAACACTCTTCCATTCAAGGAGTCACTTCTAAAAGATTTCATTTTTTTTTCAAACTCTACTTTCTTCTATTTTTTATTCTAAGCATGGGTCTTCATGTAAAAGTGTTTTAATGATTCAAATATGTTTCTTCCAGTATTAATTGATGATTTTAATGTCAAAACCCTAATGAACTCATGTTTATGCATATTTTCAACTTTTAGCTTAAGAAATGGGTTAAATGAACATGTTTGTGTAGGGTATGGACCTTGGTTTCCTTATGTTGTCATTATGATTTAGCTACTAATCTAAGGGACTTATTATGAGGAAATACTGAGGAATTGGTTATAGGTGGTGAAGGGTTTGTTAAAATGTAAGTTGCTTATATTGTATAACTCTTATTTTGAATTCTCTTGAGTGGTAAGGTCCACCTTCTTGGTGGCGGTGTTTAATTGATGTATTTGGATATATTTGGCATGTATTGTGAGTATGGATTTGAAGGCCTAATGTGTGAAATGAAGTGACAATGAAGATGGTTCTTGTAATGTGTATTATGAAGCTTGAATTGCACGTTTTGCTTAGATTATGCCTAAATAAAGTAATGTATATGTTAAGCATGTTAAAGTGTGTAATGTGATGATATGAAGGTCTAAGCATGTATAAAAGGTAATGTAAATGAAATTATGCTTATGTGCAAGGTATGTTCACATGCACACACACACACTTGAATGAATTAATGAAGCTAAGATAAGTAAAAAGGGGAGTTTTGGGGTGAACATTCTTCGTGAGTTGAGATGAAGTGTTTAGTAGCAACCTCACTACATCATAAGATCTTTCTAAGATAGGTCAGAGGATGAATATCCTTTGTGTGTTGATATGTGGTGTTCACTAGTTTTCCTTATCCTAGAGTATATAATGTTGAGAATCGGTGGGGAATTGTGCTTAGCACCGAGAGGATATGAAGAAGAGGTGGTTACACTTCGTGAGTTGAGATGTTGTATTAAAATATACCTCTTGAGATGAGTACTCCTCGTTAGTAGTGAATGAGTTACTAGTAGCAATCTCCTTTTCCCTTAATTATGCGCCCACATAGGTGTAGCTACTGGGAAAGCCATGTAAAAGCTAAGAGAATGACCTTACTCTAGGCAAGTTAGGATCCCTAATCCGATAAGGGTTAATATCGGTATTCCATGTCTAGATCTCATGGTCTATGTCGGTTAAGCTAACCCCCACAAAATAAATGAAAGTACTAAGTCTTCTAAAAGAGTGTACTACTTAGGGTAGGTAATTGAATGAGACGCTATCTATCAATTGCACTAGGGAGGCATTCCGAAAGGGGAGTCTTGGTGGGTCTTATATGAAATGAATGAGATAAGTCTTCTAAATGAGTGAACTACTTAGGGTAGGTGGTGGAATGAGACGCCATCTACTCATTGCACTAAATAGGCATTCCGAAATGGAAGTCTTGGTGTGTGGTTTGATTGTTCTTCTAATGTTTGGTCATTGAGTGGGTATTTGTTCTCCCAAGGTGAGTAATCCTAGAACGGAGTAGTCTTGGGGATCACCTAGGTGTATTAAAGGAAGTGTATGGGCGTTTCCTTCATGTCTTACCTTGGTGAGCTTAGGATAACCTTATCTAGGGAAACTACTACGGAAATGAGTTCACTTCCTCTTGGTTTGACTTTGGGAGTTCACTATTTTGAGATAAAATGAATTCACTGTAATATTGAAAAGGGTTCACTATATCATTATGGATACTTCACTGTTAAATGGTTCCTTTGTTAAAAATTATGGAAATCCTTTCCTAAGTTCTAAATGATGATCTATATATTGGTTTACTTCTATATTCATGAATGTTTAACTTAATTGGCATGAAAATGTATTTACACTAAAATGTCCGTTTTTGCATGTTTTTGCATAAGCCATACTTAGTACATTATTTTGTACTAACCCCATACTTTTTTATACTTAATAAGTATAGGTTGGAGGCTTTTCAACACTAGAAGGCGAAGCTAGGGAATCTACTCTCTCAAGACAAAGTATGTCCTCATATATCCGAGGGCATAGTCCTATTTTCTTAGTTTCTATCATTAAGACTATGTATTTCTTTTAAATATAAAGGGCCGTGTCCCTAAAATTATTTATTTCATGTCTTTAAGTTGGCTTGTGAGGACGAGATTATTCCTTAGCTTTTATGAAAGATGTTCCTTTTATTATTTTATTCGTGAAAAGTTTTAAATTCCGCACTACTTTTCATGTCTTACGTAATGAATGATAGCTAAGGCTTGTACAAGACCTCCGAAAGGTCAAGTACACAATTGTTTCGGGGTTCTCCCTAACTTCTAGGGGTTACTTTTGGGTCGTTAAATGATGGTAGAAGTCACTAAGCCTAAATGATCATACCATTACCCTCAGCCCCATTGCAAGCCTCGAAAGACCTTTTTTATCTTGAGTGAGCTTAATTTCATGTTGATTTGAAAATACGGGAAAACCTGTAGGGATGAATTATGCATATGTTTACCTTTGAGAGGGTGAGAGTCGTTTTTTATTCCAATTTTTTGAAAGTTTGAATAAAATTTGTGTGAGCATGGAATCATTCTTGATATGAGGGAAAGAAGTTCAATAACTAACATGAGACCATGTGATCTACGTGGAATCCAGGGTTCTACCCCCACACCGAAAAAAGAGGGTTAACACTTGCCTATGGTGTAACCATTCGTACGTAGCTATCTAGGTGGATCTACTAAGCTAGAGTCCTATGTGGGCACATAATTAAGGGTCAAGGATATTGTTTCTAGAAACCTTGACTTACTAATGTTGAGGTTTCCATCTCATGAGACAACACATAATTAGTGAATCCAGACTTACAAACGTGAGGAAACCCATGTGGGAGGCCGGACTTACTAAAGTGAGACCTCCATCTCATTTACATGCACTTTCGGTGCTAAGCAATTATTCCCTTTAGTAATCATATTATTTCATCATATAAGTTCACATTAGTCTCTTCTAGACCCCTATGTAAGCATCTTATCACATCTAGCTCATAGGTCATCACAAGTGACAACAATCCTTTCATTTTGGACACCATTACATAAGTGAGTAAACCTTTCACTTAACAGTTTGTTATAATCATGAGAAACTACTTTCAATAATATAATAATCATACGATAACATACTTGCATAATTCATAACCAATTCAATAGTCTAGGGTTAGGGATAAGGACTACTTAGCATCAACATCACAACCACACATTAGACCTAGAAGAATTATTATCTAAGTAACTCATAATTCATAATTGAATCCAAGAAGAGCCAATCAATATACCTCATTGCCCTTCCAAAACCTTCATACTTCCATCACCAAGAATACATAACTAATTACATAAGCAAGGTAAATTCTAGAAGCAATTACATAATTAACAACAATGTAGTCAATCTACACATTCATAATCTTCACAACTCACCATATCAATTCAAGGTTTTAATGAAATTGGGGGAAAGACATGGGTCTAGGGAAATATCATAGAAAATCATCAATTAACCATCACTATATACTTAAACAACATTAATTCATTATAATTTATCACAATTGATCCATTATTTTGTTTTTCAAAGAAGACCCATGTGTAGAAGAAAAACCTAGATTTGGGGGATTTAGAAATCATCTTTTGGAGGGACCTCTTGGGGAAAAGAATCCTAAGAGTGAAACAAACCATACCTTAGAGATGATAAAGCCACGAAACTGGGTTGGAAACTTGAAGGCTTGATCTTCTTCTTGGAGATTTAATGGTCTTCAATTGAGGTTTGGAGGAAGAAAGAATTTGAGAGAGATGTGTGTGATTTTTGATTTCAAACTTTGAGACTTTATTTGGGTGTTAAAATTGACCTAAAACTTACCCCATGACCTTATTTAGTCACCCATTAAATTACCCAAAAGACCCCTCTCTTAAATGGGTCTTTTTGTGAAGTCAAAATGATTAAAATACGACTTTCACGAATATGGGAAGTGGCTGCGCGTCGTGGGGTCAATTTCACGATTTATTTTTAAAATCTGGGTTGAGGAAGTGATCCTCGTGTAGTACCCGTGCCGCGAGGCCAAGTTTGAATTTCCCCATGTTAGCTGCGTGTCGCGCAACAGCCACCAGATTCTTTGTTGCTCGCAGGCTGCTTTGGCAGCCTGCTCATCCAAGTTCGGGTCCTCCCTAAGGACCCTTCCGTTGGTATTTGGGGTGTCAGTACTGGACATTTTGACCCTCCATACTACATTTTACATATTTAAAGTCTTTTTATAAGTTTTAGACTTCATATGACCCTCCTAAACCTTCACTAAATATATGGATGTTAACTAGTTCAATTTCGCTAGTTTCCGGACGTTGAGGCCTTTCTTTAATGCTATGGCTCCAATACTTCTCAAACAAGTTATTTACACTTATTTAGGTCTAAAACCATTATTATTCAACATTTGAGGCTCTAGTATAGGTCATGTAATTTCCGGGGTGTGTCAATACTCCCCATCTTAGGAACATTCGTCCCCGAATGACACTCTAGACCTTTATAAGAGGAAGAGACTCAAGACTAGCAGCCCAACCAACAACAATACAATAAAATGTGTCACATATCATTGGAGGAATTTTCAACTCCATTCAACATACAATCATATCAATCACACATTCACTTAATCCACAACATACCATAATACAAGATCAACTTTTCATATCACATAAGGAGAAACTACCTTCTCCATTTCAATATGAGCTCAATATGTAGATCAAAGTTTTCATGCTTATTTTTTAACTAAAACAACACCAATTATGCTCAATACAACTTCCATGAATACTTACAGCATACCACACACATTAAGTGAAAGTCAACTATGAGAAACATATTTCATGGAAATAAAGGAACTCGACTTAGGCATGAATTTCTACTATAATATGCAAATATTTAAAAAAAACATGATAATTTCAACTTTATTCATAATATTCATATAAGTAACTACTAACCTCAATCTTAGCTAGGAGTAAGGAGAAAAATATGAGCATAGTGGGACATCATGTCAGCCTCGGTCTCCCATGTTTCTCCCTCAACAAGGTGGTTCCTCCATAGAACTTTTACGAAGGCAACCTCCTTATTTCTAAATTTCTTAACTTGGCGATCCAAAATTGCAACCGGGACCTCTTCATTAGAAAGGTCCTCCTTTACCCCTAAACCTTCTAGAGGAAGAATGGAAACCGGATCACCTATACACTTCTTAAGCATAAAAATATGGAACACCGGATGAATCATGGCCAACTCATTTGGCAACTTCAACTCATAGAAAACACTCCCTATTCACTTCAAAATTTCACACGGGCCCACATAACGAGGACTAATCTTCCCCTTCTTTCCAAACCTCATCACCTCTTTCATAGGTGAAATTTTCAAATAGACCCAATCTCCTACTTCAAATTCAAGGTCCCTTTTTCTATTGTCGGCATAAGATTTTTGCCGACTTTGAGCCTTTTTTAGTCTATCTCTTATAACTGAACCTTTTTGAGGGCTTCATAAACCATGTCGGGACCAATTAGAGCAAACTCACCTACCTCATACCACCCTACCGGAGATCTACACCTTCTCCCATAAAGTGCCTCAAAGGGTGACATAGAGATAGTCGAAGTAGCTACTGTTATAGGAGAACTCTATCAAAGGTAGTTGTTCATCCCAATTACCCTTGAAGTCAATAACACATGCCCTCAACATATCTTCAAGGGTTTGAATAGTGTGTTCCGCTTGACCATCCGTCTTGGGATGAAAAGAGGTACTAAGCTTCACCTTCGTACCAATCCCACTCTTGAAAGCTTTCCCGAAATTGAAGATAAATTGAGTACCTTTATATGAATTGATGGACAAAGGGGCTCCATGTAACTTCACTATATCTTTGATGTACAATTTGGCATAGTATTCCGCCGAATATGTGACTTGACGGGAAGAAAATGTGCGGACTTAGTTAGCATATCCACGATGACCCATATCGACTCATGTTGTCTTATAGTAAGAGGCAACCCTACTAAAAAGTCCATGTTAATATCCTCTTATTTCCATGTAGGAATATCTATATTTTGAGTCAAGCCACCCAGCCTTTGATGCTCCGCTTTTACTTGTTGGCAGTTTGGACACTTAGCAATAAAATCCTCTATGTCCCTTCTCATACTATTCCACCAATATATTTCTAGTAAGTCACTGTACATATTTGTGGCACCCGGATGGATGGATAGCGGGAGCCATGAGCCTCTTACATGATCAATTCCCTTAATCCATTCACATCCAGTAAACACAACCTTCCTTGTTGCCTAAGCACCTCGTCTTCCCCTTGAGAGAAAGACTCATTAGACCTACTAAGGACCGTTTCCTTCAACTCCATCAATAGAGGATCAAGATGTTGCTTGTATTTCACCCCAACCACTAAAGATGACTCTGAGTTGTGGCGAACAACGAAACCACCCTTTGGAGAGTCTTCTAGTCGGACACCCACACAAGCCAACCTATGAACCTCTTTTACTAAATCATTATTATCATCAAATACATGAGTCTTACTACCCATGGACACTCTACTCAAGGCATCCACTACCACATTAGCTTTTTCAAGATGGTAAAGGACACTCATGTCATAGTCCTTTAAAAGTTCCAACCCTCTTCTTTGACGTAGGTTCAAATATTTTTTGGTAAACACATATTGTAGACTCTTGTGATCTGTGAACACATCAACATGTACCCCATAGAGATAATGTCTCCAAATTTTCAATGCAAATACCACAGACGCAAGCTCAAGGTCATGAGTTGGGTAATGTTTCTCATGTGGCTTGAGTTGCCTAGAGGCATACGCTATAACTTTCCCATGATGCATGACCACACACCCTAAACCCACTCGGGAGGCATCACAATAAACCACAAACCCTTTGGTAGCCTTCCGTAACATCAATATCGGAGCGGAGGTGAGTCAATATTTCATTAATTGGAAACTCTTTTCACATGATTCGGACCATCAAATTTGGACTTCTTTTGGGTTAAGTCCATTAATGGAGATGCAATAGACGAAAATCCCTCAACAAAGCTCCTATAGTAACCGGTCAACCCTAGAAAACTTTGGATGTCGGTAGGACTCAAAGGTCTCGGACAACTTTTGACCACTTCCGTCTTCCTTGGATCAACCTCTACCCCTTTACTAGAGACAATATGACCAAGAAAGGTAACCGATCTCAACCAAATCTCACACTTGCTAAACATAGCAAAAAGTTGGTTATCCTTGAGACCTTCCAAAACTATCCTCAAGTGTCTCATATTTTTATTCTCACTCCTACACTATATCAAAATGTCATCAATAAAGACAATCAAACACAAATAAAGATACTTTCTAAAAACTCAATTAATAAGGTCCATGAATGCCGTCGGGGAATTTGTTAGACCAAATGATATCACAAGGAATTCAAAGTGACCATATCTTTTTCGGAATGCCATATTTGGATTTCAAACTCCCTCACTCTAAGTTGATTAAAACCTGACCTCAAGTCAATCTTTGAAAAGTAACTCGCTCCTTGGAGTTGATCAAACAAGTCATCAATCCTAGGAAGCTGGTATTTATTCTTTATAGTGACTTTGCTCAATTGACGATAGTCGATACACATTATCAAAGACCCATCCTTCTTCTTCACAAACAATATGGGGGTACCCCATGGAGAAATGTTTGGTTGAACGAAACCCTTATCTATCAAATCCTTGAGTTGAACCTTTAGTTCATTCAACTCGGCCGGAACCATCAGATAAGGAGGGATTGAAATAGGTTGTGTATCCGATAATAAATCTATGTCTAAGTCAATCTCCCATTCGGGAGTAATTCTGGGAAGGTCATCGGGAAAGACCTCCGGAAATTCCTTCACTACTGGTACCAACTTTATAGGAGGGACCTAGGATTCAAGATCCCTAACTCTTACTATGTGGTAAAGAAAACCCTTTGCAATCAATTTGCAAGCTTTTAGAAATGAAATGATCTTCCCCTAGGATTTGAGTTTCCTCCCTTCCGCTCAAAAATGGGTTCACTTGGAAATTGAAATTTGACTACCCGTGTCCTACAATCAATAGAGGAAAAACAAACATGCAACCAATCCATTCCCAATATGACATCAAAATCAAACATATCAAGTTCTATCAAGTCAACTAATGTAACTCTATTAGGCAAGGAAATAGGACAACCATTATAGACTCTATTAAGCACCACGGAATCATCTACCATGGTGGAAACCGAAAAAGGTTCGTCAAATATGGCGGGTAGTATATCAAACTTCATGGCTACAAGAACGGTCACAAATGACAATATAGATCCTGGATCTAACAAAGCATATACGTCAAAATAAAATAATTGTAACATATCTGTAACCACATCCGGTGAGCTCTCTTGATCACCTCGGGATTGGAGAGCATAAAACCGATTCTTTTTAGGAGCATTCGGATTAGGTTAAATTGCTTGAGCTTGAGCATTTTCCCTTCCTTAAGTCTTCATCATAGGGAAATCTCTATTCATGTGACAATTCTTGCCATATCCATAGTAATTGCCCCGTTCCAACTAGGCACTTACCATCATGTTTTTGACCACATTTTGAATGAAGAGGCTTCTCAACATAAGAACCACCACCTTTACCCTCTTGGGGCTTGGGATTAGACACCTTACTCTTTTTAACCCTTCGAGCATTAGGAGGTCCTTGATTGGAAAACCTCCTCTTGAACCTTGGTTTGTCTTGAACCTCAAACCTACTCTTAGAAGAATTCCCCTCACGGGTTCTCACCTTCTTCAACTCCCTACCAACTTGCTTAAGCTTTTTCTCCTCAATTTGTTCGGCATGAACCATGAGACGAGAGATGTCCATGCTAGGAATCAACATAAATTCATTAACCACAATGTCGGATATCCCTATAACAATTGTTCATCTTAGCTCTAGAATCTTTAACCATAGTAGGAGCATACTTTGATAGTGAGTGAACTTGAGGGTATAATCCTTCACGCTCATACCCCCTTGACGAAGGTTGATGAATTATTGCATTTTCCTCTCCTTTATTTCCAAGGGAAAGAACCTATCAAGGAAAGTCGTTTTGAAAGCTCCCCAAGTAATCCAGCCTTCTATAACTGGTCTCTCATCCTTCCGTTGCTCATACCAAACTTGAGCCACATTTTTGAGTTGGTAGGCGGCTAGTTCCACCTTTTCTTGAGAAGAAACACCCATAGCATGAAGAACTTTGAACACTTCATCAATGAACCCTTGTGGGTCCTCCTCCACCTTAGAACCAAGGAAAGTAGGGGGATTCATCCTTGTCAAAACTCTAATACTTGAAGCAGTGGTGTTAAAATTGGGGTTCACTTCCACCCCTGCATCCCTAGCAACTTTGGTAGCCAACAGTTGAGTCAAGCTATAAATGACCGACCTTATCTCAACATTAGACATAACACCTTCTTCATTAGGAACTTGAGGGTTTTGAGAAGATTTAGGGGGAACCCCCTCATTCAAATTCTTATCTCCGGCCCTTCGAGCATTGTTCCTCCTTGTATTCATTGCCTATAAGCACAATAAAAGGATTAGAAGAAAGGACTAGATAGATATAAGACTCATAGGTACGACTAAGGAATAACAAGATAGTGAAAGTTCCTAAGAATCACATAGTCTCTCATTCATAAGTGTGGAGCGCTTCAGAATTATGAATAAGACCCTAGATAGACGTGGTTGAGTGAGACATCAATCCTATGGTTACTCAACCTCATGCTTTTATACCAAGCTTGTTACGACCCAAAGTACCCCTTAGGCATAACCAGAGTTGTCATCCTCTAAGAGGACTAAGACAAGCCCTTAGCATACATCATAGCACATCATAGGTCAAAATATGGAAAAATTTAAAACTTTTCATTATGAAGATTACTTAGTCTTCTCGCATAGAGAACACAACAAAGACTAGAAATTTAGTCTTATACTTTGTCTCACATTAAACTATCTACAAGAGTATGAACCACAATAGTTTGGGCATAACCCTTAGCCTATTACAATATACGGATCAACGCATATAGGCTACAATGAAGTCTCAAGATGAGAATGTAATAATTGTCTCGAAACATAGACAAAACTAATAAGCCTTGATGAGTAGCTCTATCCTCGAAACTCTTGAGGACTCACCAATTGACTCAGGAAAGATCCAAGTCTTCTTCTCCAATAGCCACGAATCTCCTCAATGGCCCGAACCTAAAATGTTTGGGGGAAAAGGGAGAAATATGGTTTCGTACAAAACAACATGTTCTAAATATGGCTCCTATGCACAAAAATCATCAATGCATGAGAAAAGGACAATTTAGTCAAAATCATGCTTTCTATCAATTTAACTCAACATGCATATATAAGAAACATAATAATTCAATTGAACATAATAGAAACCCAACATGTAGATCACCCAAACAATACTTGTGCAATGCAAATATAGAACCCCGTAATCCTATCCAAGGCTAAGTATCACATTAAGCAACCCTCTTCATACTTACAACATATTCTCATCGTCATAACATACTTCATATCTTCATACTTCCATTACCAAGAATACATAACCAATTACATAAACAAGGTAAATTCTAGAAGCAATTACAGAATTAACAACAATGTAGTCAATCTACACATTCATAATCTTCACAATTCACCATTTCAATTCAAGGTTTTCATAAAATTAAGGGAAGGACATGGGTCTAAGAAAATCTCATAGTAAATCATCAATTAGCAAACAATATACACTTAAACAACATTAATTAATCATAATTTATCACAATTAATCCATAATTTTGTTTTTTCAAAGAAGATTGTGTGTAGAAAAATCTAGATTTGGGGGATCTAGAAATAATCTTTTGGAAGGACCTCGTGGGGAAAAGAATCCCAAGAGTGAAAGAAACCATACCTTATAGATGATAAATCTACGAAATTGATTTGGAAACTTGAAGGCTTGATCTTCTTCTTTGAGCTCTAATGGTCTTCAATGGAGGTTTGGAGGAAGAAATAATTTGAGAGATATGTGGGTGATTTTTGATTTCAACCTTTTAGATTTCAATTGGGTGTTAAAATTGACCTAAAACTGACCCCAAGACCTTATATAGTCACCTATTAGATTACCCAAAAGACCCCTCACTTAAATGGGTCTTTTTAAGAAGTCAAAATGCCTAAAATACGACTTTTACGAATCTAGGAAATGGATGCGCGTCACGGGGATAATTTCAAGATTTATTTTTGAAATCCGGGTTGAGGCATTGAGCCTCGTGTAGGACCCACGTCGCGAGGCCAAGTTTTATTCTCCCCATGTTGGCTGCGCGTCGCGCAGCAGCCACCAGATTCTTGGCTGCTGACAAGCTACTTTCGCAGCCTGCTTTTCCAAGTTCGGGTCCTCCCTAAGGACCCTTGTGGTGGTCCTTGGGGTGTTGTGACTGTACGTTTTGATATCTATACTATATTTTTCCTATTTTAAGTATTTTATCAAGTTTTTGGCTAAATATGACCCTCCTAAACCTTAACCAAACATAGGGATGTTAACTAGTTCAATTTCGCTATTTCCGGACGCAAAGGCCTTCCTTTAATGCTATGGATCCAATACTTCTCAAAAAAGTTATTTACACTTATTTAGGTCTAAAATGTAACGGCCTGTATTTTTGTATGTGGTAGTTCTATTCATGTTATACTTGACATATACTTATAGTGTAGGTGAGGGATCATGTTTCTTACATGATTAGTGTTGGTTTAAACTAGCTTGGAAGGTGATGTAATGCCTTGCACGTTTTAGCATATGTATTGCAAGTTAACTCCGATGGAATGTATTTAAGTAATTATAGTAAGGTGGTAATTGAGCTAGCAGTTGCATCACCTACTTGATCTATATTATAGTTAAAGGGCCCAAGATTGATTGACAAGATTTAGGCTTATATTTAGGGGCTCATTTGAAGCCCAAACCTATTAAAGAAAATGTGAATGAAAGAAGGCCCAACAGCCAAATCTGCCAATTGGCCATTATGGATAAAGCCCAAGTGAAACTAAGTAAGTACATGACCTCCTAAGATTTGTTTTACCATGTTATTGGGCCAAGTGTGTACCACCTACTTGCACTAATCTGTCCCAAGCTGATTAAAAGAACAAAGGAAAAATGGACAGCCAAAGTCCAATAATATTAAGTCCAAAAGGGCCCAAGTTAAAAGGACAAGCAGGTGGGGCACCTACTTGACATTATATGGCCCAAAATTGGTCAAGAGTGTCGGCCATAACACCTCCTTTTTCAAAGGATAAGGATCAAGTCTTATTCTCCATTTTGAACTTGCAAAATTTCAGATTTTCTTAAGTTTCTTTCTTGGTCTCTCTTGGCTTCAATAAGCAGCCCTAAAACACCTTAGGGATTCTTGAGTGCTGTCTCATTTTCAAGTAAGAAGTTTGAAGGAGAGTTTGAATTCTTGAAGTACAAGTTTAGAGGATAAATTTCCAGAATTAAGGTAAGACTTCAACCCATTGGTTTTCCTCTCTTTGATCATGTTTGGATCGGAGAATTTTGTATATATTTATCAAGAATTCATGGATGATGATAAATCTTTGAGTCAATATTCTCCTATTATGCTGAAAGATTTGAGATTGTTAGTGGCTGCCTTATGAATATTGTTGTTGAGGGCTGTTTGGGTATCTCTGGAAAGGAGTTTTGAAGTTGTATTAAATGTGTAGAGGAAGGGTGTGGTGGTTCCCATTTATGTAAGGGTTGTTGGGCCCTGATTTCATCAAATATTTTTTAGCTACTGGGCGTGGAAACCTTATTGTGATTAGCTGCTGATGTTAGCTTATCATGACTTAATGTTGTAGATTAGCAGACCCATAAAGGAAGAGCTGAATCGTTAGTGGTATTGTCATAAAATATAAGGTATGTAAGGCTATTCGATTATATATCCTTTTGGCATGAAATCTGCCACCTGCAATTAATATCAATGAAGTGATTCTCATAAGTTCTATTTCTAGAAAAGAAAGCATGGTGGCAGAACAATATTTCTTTCCCCATTCTAAGTACATGGAACTACTTCATAATATGTTCACTACTCTATACTTGTGTAATTTTCCCCTTGTGCTGTTATAGAAATGGTATTTGCAAAAGAAAGTTTGATTAATCCTTCTCCTAAGCCAATTGAAGTCAATTGTGCCATTAAGGTCTTAAAGTAAGGTGTTGATGTTTCATAGCTCCTTATGTCATTGTTACTGCCTCAAAGTATTGTTTTCATGTATTCCACTACTGTTCCGTAATTTCATGTCTCCAAGATGATTATGACCACCAAATAAACATCTCAAAATGTTACGATTATCCAAAATAACATCTCAAAAGAGTTATGAACTGATTAACAATAATCTCAAAGATTAAAGAATCTAAGTGAAGAAATCTATTTAATTAAGGGTGGCAACTTAGGGGCGAAAGCCTAGCATGGGCCGATCCCTATTGGTATAGAAGGGTGGCAGCTCAGGGGCGAAAGCCTAGCATGGGCCGATCCCAAGTTGTGTAATTATGAGGACCGCATCCCAGGGGTTAATACGCCTAGCATGAGTCATCCTCTTCTACCACTGATCAACTGGTCACTTGTATCACATGCCTAACAAAGATTATAACATACAAAGAAGGTAAAGAAAAGAATGTAGCTTACTTGATTCCACAAGAGTAAGCAAAGGTGGTCTTCTCTCCTAATCTATGCACTCATATGTTGCTACTTGATTTCATTCAAATTTTCTTTAATAGGTTTGGGCTTCAAATGAGCCCCTAAATATAAGCCTAAATCTGGTCAATAAAACTTGGGCCCTTTAACTATAATATAGATCAAGTAGGTGATGCAGCTGCTAGCTCAATTACCATCTTACTATAATTACTTAAATACTTTCCATCGGAGTTAACTTGCAATACATATGCTAAAACGTGCAAGGCATTACATCACCTTCCAAGCTAGTTTAAACAAACACTAATCACATAAGAAACATGATCCCTCACCTACACTATAAGTCTATGTCAAGTATAACATGAATAGAACTACCACATACAAAAATACAGGCCGTTACATCCTTTCCCCCTTGGAACATTCGTCCTCGAATGTTAGCATGGTTGCCCAGCCTAAACAAGTTCAAGCCTAAGTTAGTACTACTATTAATCACATTGAACATATAGACTTATACTTACTTGTCAATGCCTCCACTAACATTTTGATCATTCCCACTAGTGTGAAAGAGGTGAGGATACTTCAATTTCATTGCTTCTTCTGCTTCCCATATAACTTCTTCTACTTATTGGTTTCTCCATAGTACTTTTACAAAAGCTACTTCTTTATTTCTTAACTACCTAACTTGTCGATCCAGAATAGCAATGGGTACTTCTTCATAAGTGATATCTCCCATAACCTGTACGTCTTCAGTAGGAGTAATACGAAATGGGTCACCTACGCATTTCTGTAGCATTGAGACATGGAACACCGGATGAACTAATGAAAGCTCTTGTGGTAGCTCTAACTCATAGGCTACTTGGCCAAATTTTCGGATAATCTTATATGGCCCTATATAGCGTGGACTCAGCTTTCCCTTTTTACCAAACCTCATTACCCCTTTCATCGGAGACACCTTCAAGAACACCCAATCCCCTATAGAAAATTTTAGTCCTCTCCTTCTAATATCTGCATATGATTTATGTCGACTTTGAGTTGTTTCTAGCCTCTGCTGTATCACTTTGACTTTTTCCATAGCTTGATGAATAAGATCTGGCCCAAATAAGGCAGTTTCACCCGTTTCGAACCAGCCAATTGGTGATCTACACTTTCGACCATATAAAGCTTCATAAGGTGCCATTTTAATGCTCGAATGATAGCTATTGTTATAAGAAAATTCAATAAGTGGTAGGTGATCATCCCAGCTATCCTTGAAATCTAATAAACAAGCTCGCAGCATATCCTCAAGTGTCTGAATTGTACGTTCTACCTGACCATCCGTTTGAGGATGAAAGGCTGTACTTAAATTCACTTGTGTTCCCAAACTCTTTTGAAATGACTGTCACGCCTCAAAACCCATTAAGACGGATAGGCACCCGATGCCCTAAAGGCCCGAGAGAACCAACCTGCAACCTGTTCTTACTGTGCATATACTATAACAATTGTGACAAGTTAACCTAGGATGTAGCGATACAAAACAACGTAAGTAGGTCCAAAAGTTATATACAAGACTTGGCCGTTGACGCCACAACTCCTTAAGACACAACTGAACCATGTACATACGTCTACAAAGTCTCTAAAAGATAGAAGACTAGAGTAGGTCGGGACAGACCCCGCCTTACCCTTAACTATGATACAATACCAAATGAATTTACCAAGGACTCAATAAAGCTCCGAATCAACTTGGAGCTCACCAAAAGTAGCAGAATTTCGAGTGCTCCTACTGAGGAGGTCTACTAGCTGGAGTACCTGAGCCTGCAGCATGAAATGCAGCGTCCCCAATACGGGATGTCAGTACGAAAAATGTACTGAATATGTAAGGCAAATAGTATATGTAATACAAGGCTCAAATGAAATGAAGTAGCAACATATGAGTGCATAGATTAGGAGAGAAGACCACCTTTGCTTACTCTTGTGGAATCAAGTAAGCTACATTCTTTTCTTTACCTTTTTGTATGTTATAATCTTTGTTGGACATGTGATACAAGTGACCAGCTGATCAGCGGTAGAAGAGGATGACCCATGCTAGGCGTATTAACCCCTGGGATGCGGTCCTCATAATTACACAACTTGGGATCGGCCCATGCTAGGCTTTTGCCCCTGAGCTGCCACCCTTCTATACCAATAGGGATCGGCCCATGCTTGGCTTTCGCCCCTGAGCTGCCACCCTTAATTATATAGATTCCTTCACTTAGATTCTTTAATCTTTGAGATTATTGTTAATCAGTTCATAACTCTTTTGAGATAATATTTTGGATAATCATAACACTTTTGAGTTGTTGATTTGGTGGTCATAATCATCTTGGAGATATGGAAATACGGAACAGTAGTGGAATACATGAAAATAATACTTTGAGGCAGTAACAATGACATAAGGAGCTATGAAACATCAACACTTTACTTTAAGACCTTAATGGCACAATTGACTTCAATTGGCTTAGGAGAGGGATTCATCAAACTTTGTTTTGCAAATACCATTTCTATAACAGCACAAGGGGAATAATTACACAAGTATAGAGTAGTGAACATATAATGAAGTAGTTCTATGCACTTGGAATAGGGAAAGAAATATTGTTAGCTATTTGGAGATAGTACGCTGCCACTATGCTTCCTTTTCTAGAAATAGAACTTATGGGAAACACTTCATTGATATTAATTGCAGGTGCCAGATTTCATGCCAAAAGGATATAGAATCGAATAACCTTACATACCTTATTTTTCTGACCAATACTACTATCACGATTCAGCCTTCCTTTTTGGGTGCTAATCTACAACATAAATCATGATTAAGCTTACATCAGCAGCTAATCACAATAAGGTCCTCGAAAACAGTAGCTAAAATTTTGATGGAAATCAGGCCCATACAACCCTTACATAAATGGTGAACCACCACACCCTTTCTCTACACATTAATACAACTTCATACATCATCTTCCAAGATACCCAAACTGCCCTCAACAACAATATTCATAAGGCAGCCACTATCAATCTCAAATCTTTCAGCATAATAGGAGAATATTGACTCAAAGATCTAACACAATCCATAAATTCTTCATAAATATATACCAAATTCTCCCCTCCAAACATGATCAAAGAGAGGAAAACAAATGGGTTGAAGTCTTACGTTAATTCTGGAAATTTATCCTCTAAACTTGTACTTCAAGAATTCAAACTCTCCTTCAAACTTTTACTTGAAAAAATGAGACTGCACTCAAGAACCCTAAGGTGTTTTAGGTCTGCTTATTGAAGCCAAGAGAGACCAAGAAAGAAACTTAAGGAAATCTGAAATTTTGCAAGTTCAAAATGGAGAAAATAGACTTGATCCTTATCCTTTGAAAAAGGAGGTGTTATGGCCGACATTCTTGACCAATTTTGGGCCATATAATGTCAAGTAGGTGTCCCACCTGCTTGTCCTTTTAACTTGGGCCTTTTTGGACTCAAGATTATTGGACCTTGGCTGTCCATTTTCCCTTTGTCCTTATTTTCAACTTGGGACAGATTAATGCAAGTAGGTGGTACACACTTGGCCCAATATCATGGTAAAACAAATCTTAGGAGGTGATGCACTTACCTAGTTTCACTTGGGCTTTATCCATAATGGGCCAATTGGCAGATTTGGCTGCTGGGCTTTCTTTCATTCACAAATTTCTTTAATAGGTTTGGGCTTCAAATGAGCCCCTAAAATATAAGACTAAATCTGGTCAATCAAACTTGGCCCCTTTAACTATAATATAGCTCAAGTAGGTGATGCAGCTGCTAGCTCAATTACCACCTTACTATAATTACTTAAATATTTTCCATCGGAGTTAACTTGCAATACATATGCTAAAACGTGCAAGGCATTACATCACCTTCCGAGCTAGTTTAATCCAACACTAATCATATAAGAAACATGATCCCTCACCTACACTATAAGTCTATGTCAAGTATAACATGAATAGAACTACCACATACAAAATACAGGCCGTTACATCCTTCCACCCTTGGAACATTCGTCCTCGAATGTTAGCATGGTTGTCCGGCCTAAACAAGTTCAAGCCTAAGTTAGTACTACTATTAATCACATTGAACATATAGACTTATACTTACTTGTCAATGCCTCCACTAACATTTTGATCATTCCCACTAGTGTGAAAGAGGTGAGGATACTTCAATTTCATTGCTTCTTCTGTTTCCCATGTAACTTTTTCTACTTGTTGGTTTCTCTATAGTACTTTTATAGAAGCTACTTCTTTATTTCTTAACTTCCTAACTTGTCGATCCAGAATAGCAATGGGTACTTCTTCATAAGTGAGATCTCCCGTAACCTGTACGTCTTCAGTAGGAGTAATACGAAATGGGTCACCTACGCATTTCCGTAGCATTGAGACATGGAACACTGGATGAACTGATGAAAGCTATTGTGGTAGCTCTAACTCATAGGCTACTTGGCCAAATTTTCGGATAATCTTATATGGCCCTATATAGCGTGGACTCAGCTTTCCCTTTTTACCAAACCTCATTACCCCTTTCATCGGAGACACCTTCAAGAACACCCAATCCCCTATAGAAAATTCTAGTCCTCTCCTTCTAATATTTGCATATGATTTATGTCGACTTTGAGCTGTTTCTAGCCTCTGCTGTATCACTTTGACTTTTTCCATAGCTTGATGAACAAGATCTGGCCCAAATAAGGCAGTTTCACCCGTTTCGAACCAGCCAATTGGTGATCTACACTTTCGACCATATAAAGCTTCATAAGGTGCCATTTTAATGCTCGAATGATAGCTATTGTTATAAGCAAATTCAATAAGTGGTAGGTGATCATCCCAGCTACCCTTGAAATCTAATATACAAGCTCGCAGCATATCCTCAAGTGTCTGAATTGTACGTTCTGCCTGACCATCCATTTGAGGATGAAAGGCTGTACTTAAATTCACTTGTGTTCCCAAACTCTTTTGAAATGACTTCCAAAAATTTGCTGTGAATTGAGCTCCTCTATCAGATATTATAGAGATTGGCACTCCATGTAGTCGAACTATCTCCTTAATGTACAGCCTCGCATACTCTTCAGCTGTATAAGTAGTCTTCACCGGCAAGAAGTGTGCTGCTTTGGTAAGTCTATCAACTATTACCCATATGGAGTCAAACTTCCGGAATGAGCGAGGCAAACCAGTAACAAAATCCATGTTGATCATGTCCCATTTCCAAATTGGAAGTTCTATACGCTGCATGTAACCTCCGGGCTTTTGGTGTTCTACTTTTACCTGTTGACAGTTTGGACACTGAGCCACAAATTCTGCAATGTTCTTCTTCATGTTCCCCCACCAATACATTTCTTTCAAGTCATGATACATTTTAGTTGACCCCGGATGAACAGAGTACCTTGAATTATGTGCTTCCATCATGATCCTCTTTCTTAGTTCATCTATATTAGGTACACACAATCTGTTTTGACATCGAAGTACTCCGTCTTGCTTAAGCTCAAATGCCTTTGTCATACCATGTAGTACATTCTCTTTAAGTTGTAAAAGAATTGGATCAATGTACTGCTTCTTTTTCACTTCCACTATTAACGAGGATTCTGCCGCATTTTGCACAATAACCCCTTCGTCTTGAGATTCAAGAAGGCGAACGCCCAAGTTCGCTAATTGGGACAGATCCTTAGTCATTCCTTCTCTTTCCGTAGACTTCCCATAAGTGCTTGCCATTATTTTACGGCTTAAAGCATCAGCTACTACATTAGCTTTACCGGGATGATATAAGATGTCAATGTCATAATCTTTTAATAGCTCCAGCCACCTTCGCTGCCTAAGATTTAAGTCTTTTTGATTAAATATATATTGCAAGCTTTTGTGATCAGTGTATATGTCAACATGAACTCCATACAAGTAGTGGCGCCATATCTTCAAAGCAAACACAACTGCTGCTAGCTCTAGATCATGGGTTGGATAATTTTTATCATGTGGCCGCAACTGCCTTGATCCATAAGCTATAGCTTTACCATGCTGCATCAATACACAACCTAAGCCCACTCCCGAAGCATCACAGTATACTACATAGCCTTCTGTACCTTCTGGAAGTACCAACACAGGTGTAGAAGTTAATTTACTCTTCAGCTCTTGGAAGCTTCTTTCACACTCATCGCTCCACTGAAACTTGGTTCCTTTGTGTGTTAGCTTTGTTAAGGGTGCAGCCATGGAAGAGAATCCTTCAACAAACCTTCTGTAATAACCTGCCAATCCAAGAAAACTACGGATCTCCGTAGGCGTTGTAGGTTTTGGCCATCTTTTCACGGCTTCTATTTTCTGGTTATCAACCCTTATTCCTTCTTTCGGATACGATATGACCTAGGAATGCCACAGATTTCAACCAGAACTCACATTTAGAGAACTTTGCATACAATTTACGATCACGGAGAATTTGTAAAACCTGCCGCAAGTGATTAGCATGATCCTCTTCCGATCTTGAATACACCAAAATGTCATCTATGAACACTATCACAAACACATCTAAGAATGGCTTGAACACCCTATTCATCAAATCCATAAAAGCTGCTGGTGCATTTGTTAGCCCGAATGACATGACTAAGAACTCAAAATGACCATACCGTGTTCGGAAAGCTGTCTTGGGTATATCTTTGTCCTTGACCCTCACTTGGTGATAACCTGACCTCAGGTCGATCTTTGAAAAACACCTAGCACCTTGTAATTGATCAAACAGATCATCAATTCTAGGGAGGGGATATTTGTTCTTAATTGTTACCTTATTCAACTGCCGGTAGTTGATACACATTCTTAATGAGCCATCTTTTTTGCGTACAAATAAAACTGGTGCTCCCCATGGAGACACACTAGGCCTTATGAATCCTTTTTGTAATAAGTCTTTTAACTGCTCCTTCAACTCTCGTAATTCTGCCGGAGCCATTCTATACGGAGGAATTGAGATAGGTTGAGTATCTGAAAGCACATCAATACCGAACTCTACTTCTCGTTCTGGAGGCAAACCTGGAAGATCTTCAGGAAACACATCTGGAAATTCATTTACCACCGGAATGGATTGAAGGGTTGGTGGCTCTACATCTACATTTTTCACTCTAACCAGATGGCATATGTATCCTTTGGAAATCATCTTCTTTGCCTTAAGATAAGAAATAAATTTACCTCTTGGCATCCCAATATTACCTTTCCATTCGAGGACTACCTTTTTTGGAAACTGGAAATGCACTATCTTAGTTCGGCAATCTACCGTGGCATAACAAGAAGCTAACCAATCCATACCCATTATAACATCAAAATCTACCATGTCTAGCTCAGCAAGGTCAGCCAATGTATCACGATCACAAACAGTTACAATGCAATTACGATAAACTCTCCTAGCTATAATAGATTCACCAATCGGTGTAGACACTTCAAATGGCTTTGCTAATAATTCTGGTGTTCTTTTGAACTTTCCAGCAATCAATGGTGTAACATATGATAGTGTAGACCCCGAATCGATTAATGCATACACAATATGTGAAAAGATGGACAATGTACCTGTAACCACATCCGGCGAGGCTTCTAAATTTTGTCGATCCCCTAGTGCATATGTGCGATTCTGACCTCCACTAGAACTAGTTGCTCCCCTAGCTCCTCTACCACGACCTGTAGGCATATGTAGTCCCCTACCTAAAGAAGGGGTTGATGAAGTCGACGCAACAACTGATCTAGGTGGTTGTGAAGCACCACCCATTCCCCTATGAGGGCAGTTTCTCATCATATGCCCTGGTGTGCCACACCAAAAACAAACATCCGTCCCAAACCTGCATGCACCTAGATGATTCCTCCCACACTGTTTACAAGGCTGTCGTGGAGGCCTTGATTGGCTCGTACTTCCTTGCTCTTGATGACTGCCTTGGCTTTCACTTCTTTGCCCAAACTGATTGCCCCTAAACCCTTGGAACCGTGGTGGAGCACTAGCTGTAGAGTAGAAAGATGATGGTCTAGGTGGTCTGTTAGAGAACCGAGGCCTAAACTCACCTTGGGATTGTGTAAACTGCCCCATGGATCTGGCTCTCTTAGAATGCCCTGTTTCCAACTCTTGTGTTCTTCTTCTTTGCCTTTGATCCTCCAATTTTTGTGCAAAAGCCCGCATCCTTGCTATATCCATATCTTTATTCAACGAAGCAATTGTACAGTCTCTAACTAGATATGAATCTAATCTGTCCACAAAACGATGAACTCTATCCTCCATAGTAGCTACTACATTAGGAGCATACCTGGCCAAGGAATTAAATTTGAGACTATACTCCCTCACACTCATATTTCCTTGGTGGAGATTTAAGAACTGATCCGCACGGGCCTCTCGGATCTCCAATGGCAAATAATGATCAAGGAATGCCTTTTTGAACTCTTTCCACATAGCTGAAGGTGCATTTGTTCCCCTAGATTGCTTCCAAGCTTCATACCACAATATAGCCACACCCTTTAATCTATATGCAGCTAGCTCAAGTGCTTCTTTACCACTTACATGCATAATATCCAAAGTGCGTTGGATTTGATCTATAAAGTCTTGGGGATCTTCATTAGGATCTGACCCGCTAAATGATGGAGGGTCCAAGTTAAGAAAATCACGTATCCATGTTCCAGCTGATCTATCTATGCCACTAGTACCTGCAACTGGACCTTCTTGCCTTTGGCCATGACCAGCAACTATACGAGTCAATAATTAGACTGCATTCCTCAAATCTTACTCGGTAGCATTAATAGGGGGTTCCTGAGGTTAATCTTCCCTCCTTAGTTCTTCAGGAGATGGAGGCGTCGAGGAAGTCTGCGATAGAGACTCATCTTGAGCCCCATTTTGAACAGCTTGACTTGGTGGTGGTTGGCTGGTCCCTTCTTGGGCAGCCACATTTACTCGTTTACCAATACTTTTACTCCTTCTCGTAATCGGCATCTTTGCTATAATAAAACAATTGAGAAATTAGATATGATTCACCTACAACACTGGTTCTATCGCACGATCTAAGAAATGAAAGAAATGAGACAACTCCTATATGTCCCGTAGCCTCCTGTTTATAGATGTGGTGCACAACACATCCATAAGCAAGACTGTACACAGACACGGCTTTGTAGACTCCCTAGGATGACCTGCTCTGATACCACTTTTGTCACGCCTCAAAACCCATTAAGACGGACAGGCACCCGAGAGAACCAACCTGCAACCTGTTCTTACAGAGCATATAATATAACAATTGAGACAAGTTAACTTAGGATGCAGCGATACAAAACAACGTAAGTAGGTCCAAAATTTATGTACAATACTTGGCCGTCGTGGCACAACTCCTTAAGACACAACTGAACCATGTACATACGTCTACAAAGCCTCTAAAAGATAGAAGACTAGAGTAGGTCGGGACAGACCCCGCCTTACCCTTAACTATGATACAATACCAAATGAATTTACCAAGGACTCAATAAAGCTCCGAATCAACTTGGAGCTCACCAAAAGTAGCAGAATTTCGAGTGCTCTTACTGAGGAGGTCTACTAGCTGGAGTACCTGAGCCTGCAGCATGAAATGCAGCGTCCCCAATACGGGACGTCAGTACGAAAAATGTACTGAATATGTAAGGCAAATAGTATAAGTAATACAAGGCTCAAATGAAATCAAGTAGCAACATATGAGTGCATAGATTAGGAGAGAAGACCACCTTTTCTTACTCTTGTGGAATCAAGTAAGCTACATTCTTTTCTTTACCTTTTTGTATGTTATAATCTTTGTTGGACATGTGATACAAGTGACCAGCTGATCAGTGGTAGAAGAGGATGACCCATGCTAGGCGTATTAACCCCTGGGATGCGGTCCTCATAATTACACAACTTGGGATCGGCCCATGCTAGGCTTTTGCCCCTGAGCTGCCACCCTTCTATACCAATAGGGATCGGCCCATGCTAGGCTTTCGCCCCTGAGCTGCCACCCTTAATTATATAGATTCCTTCACTTAGATTCTTTAATCTTTGAGATTATTGTTAATCAGTTCATAACTCTTTTGAGATATTATTTTGGATAATCATAACACTTTTGAGATGTTGATTTGGTGGTCATAATCATCTTGGAGATATGGAAATACGGAACAGTAGTGGAATACATGAAAATAATACTTTGAGGCAGTAACAATGACATAAGGAGCTATGAAACATCAACACCTTACTTTAAGACCTTAATGGCACAATTGACTTCAATTGGCTTAGGAGAGGGATTCATCAAACTTTGTTTTGCAAATACCATTTCTATAATAGCACAAGGGGAATAATTACACAAGTATAGAGTAGTGAACATATAATGAAGTAGTTCTATGTACTTAGAATGGGGAAAGAAATATTGTTAGCTATTTGGAGATAGTACGCTGCCACTATGCTTCCTTTTCTAGAAATAGAACTTATGGGAAACACTTCATTGATATTAATTGCAGGTGCCAGATTTCATGCCAAAAGGATATAGAATCGAATAGCCTTACATACCTTATTTTTCTGACCAATACTACTATCACGATTCAGCCTTCCTTTTTGGGTGCTAATCTACAACATAAATCATGATTAAGCTAACATCAGCAGCTAATCACAATAAGGTCCTCGAAAACAGTAGCTAAAATTTTGATGGAAATCAGGCCCATACAACCCTTACATAAATGGTGAACCACCACACCCTTCCTCTATACATTAATACAACTTTATACATCATCTTCCAAGATACCCAAACTGCCCTCAACAACAATATTCATAAGGCAGCCACTATCAATCTCAAATCTTTCAGCATAATAGGAGAATATTGACTCAAAGATCTATCACAATCCATAAATTCTTGATAAAAATTCTCCACTCCAAACATGATCAAAGAGAGGAAAACAAATGGGTTGAAGTCTTACCTTAATTCTGGAAATTTATCCTCTAAACTTGTACTTCAAGAATTCAGACTCTCCTTCAAACTCTTACTTGAAAAATGAGACAGCACTCAAGAACCCTAAGGTGTTTTAGGGCTGCTTATTGAAGCCAAGAGAGACCAAGAAAGAAACTTAAGGAGATCTGAAATTTTGCAAGTTCAAAATGGAGAAAATAGACTTGATCCTTATCCTTTGAAAAAGGAGGTGTTATGGCCGACATTCTTGACCAATTTTGGGCCATATAATGTCAAGTAGGTGTCCCACCTGCTTGTCCTTTTAACTTGGGCCTTTTTGGACTCAAGATTATTGGACCTTGGCTGTCCATTTTCCCTTTGTCCTTATATTCAACTTGGGACAGATTAATGCAAGTAGGTGGTACACACTTGGCCCAATAACATGGTAAAACAAATCTTAGGAGGTGATGCACTTACCTAGTTTCACTTGGGCTTTATCCATAATGGGTCAATTGGCAGATTTGGCTGCTGGGCTTTCTTTCATTCACAATTTTCTTTAATAGGTTTGGGCTTCAAATGAGCCCCTAAATATAAGACTAAATCTGGTCAATCAAACTTGGCCCCTTTAACTATAATATAGCTCAAGTAGGTGATGCAGCAGCTAGCTCAATTACACCTTACTATAATTACTTAAATACTTTCCATCGGAGTTAACTTGCAATACATATGCTGAAACGTGCAAGGCATTACATCACCTTCCGAGCTAGTTTAAACCAACACTAATCATATAAGAAACATGATCCCTCACCTACACTATAAGTCTATGTCAAGTATAACATGAATAGAACTACCACATACAAAATACAGGCCGTTACAGTTACTCCAGTGATATTTCTAACCATATTGATCTGGAGAATAAGAGGATATTTGGATTAAAAACTCACGATTGTCACATTATTATGCAACAATTGTTGCCCATAGCGATTCGTAATCTTCTGCCAAATCAAGTTGTTGCAGTTTTGGTAGAGCTTTCTTCCTTTTTCAGACAACTTTGTTCGAAAACCTTGAGCCTCTCGGACCTAGAAACGATACAAGATCGAATCGTACTCACACTTTGCCACCTAGAGATGTTGTTCCCTACATCATTTTTTACTGTAATGGTTCATTTGACTGTCCATTTAGTGGATGAGGTAATAAAGGGTGGTCCAGTACATTATCGTTGGATGTACTTTGTTGAAAGGTAAAATATTTTTTATAGAAAATTCTTTGTTTCAACATAATGCTTATTCTTATACCTTCTTGGTTTGGTTATAGATTGTTAGGTCATTTCAAGTCCCTTGTAGGGAATAAATCACAATCAGAAGGTTCCATAGCCGAAGGTCATATAGTTGAAGAAGTTCTAACTCTTTATTCTCGTTATTTTGAGGATATGTAATCGAGAGTTAATGGCTATACATTTAAAGCCGAGAGATATGTTTGACATGGGAGAGCTTGATAAAGGAGAAATGTATGAGAACGAGCCGTTCGAACAACAAAATTATGAGCAGTTTTTTTATGTTGATTATGAAAATGTTCCAATTGCAATAGAGGAGCATATGTCGAGATAGAAATTAAGTTCTTTAGTTCAATATCAAATCAATAGTAGTTTTTCATTTAACTCTTTAGTTCTTATTTGTAAGTCAGTTGCAATTTTCATTGATATATATAACATTAAATTGTCCATTCTCTTTAGCTTTTTTCTTAGTTCCTTAGTTCAATATCAAATCAGTGTGTTTCATCTACTTCTATTGCTTGTAGATATGCCGAAGCCTAAGCGATATGAGAACTTACAAAACTTAGTTCACTCAACATCTATTTCACAAGGTGTAGCACAATTTTCATCAACAAATGAATTAGAATCTTCACATTTTGGTAATACACATAAAAAACTGAATCAGAATCTTCGTCAACAACAACTGACATCATATCTTCAACCGACGCCGCGACCTATACCTTTTGTTCAGGTTTCAACACAGCTGAATCCATCAGTTCAGATCACAACAGATGCAGTAGGTAATATCTTCTTTCTGCTTCTTTGTTCCTCCCCTTTCTTCTTCTTCTTCTTCTTTCTTTTTTTCACTGTTAGAGAGGGCTGGTAAAAAGTTTTTTGCAGGACTCTGTTTTCGCAGCCTTCTTCTGTTTGTGAGTTACAAACACAACACAAACTCAGTTATTTTTAACCCAAATTGAGGTCTTCTCTGTTAGTTATAAAACCATGTTAAGCATGTTTAAAATTCATAAGTATTGATCTTTGAAAAATGGTCTCTGGGAACTAATTCTCGAAAGAATGCTTGTTTAAGAATTATTTTTAGTGTTGTAATGAAATCAAGATTATAAAAATTCCACTGATATTTCTTTTACAGATTATGTTTTTTTGAATTCTGATAGAATGATGTTTATTTGCTTGTGGTATTTAGGCTGTCGCATCCTTTTGAAATAGTTGTGACACTATGTTGAGTTTGTTTCTTGTTCAGTTTCACTATCTCGCAGTTGCACCTAGCTGTCTCTTTACTTATTGTTGCAGCTTGACACTGCTAAGCAATCTGACCTCCTTTTTCATTACATTTTATATGATGTTCAGAAAACATATGTGTATAGTTTAGAACTTCTTATACTCTTGATGATATACCTGCTATGCTAAAGTAGATAAAGTTGAGATGTTGTTTATTTTTTATATTCTTGAAATATGTAGGTAATTGCAGGTTGGCAGCAATTTATGCTTGCATAGCAATAGAAAATTTGTAATAACCATTCAGGTGTTAACTAGCTATTGTGTGCAATTTATCTAACTTTTATTGTTCCTAGATATGCTGAAATCCAAACGTTACGAGAACTTACAGAACTCATTTTGCAAAGCATCTGCTCCACAAGGTGTAGCACAATCTTCATCAAGTGAATCAGAACATTTGCATTTTGATGATACACCTTTAGTTCAGACTACACTACATCCAACTCCATCAATTCAGACCACAATGCAACCCATTCCAACAGGAATTTCAAGGGATCAATGGATTTCTTATGTTGATTACCGCCTTAAAGAAAAAACAATGGTATTTATTTAAGTTCATCAATTGGTATGTGTAATTATATGATATTTGTTTGCATATCTTAACTTTTAGGTATTTTTTCTAAGGAAATGTGTAAAAGAAATGCTGAAAATCGAAAGCAACAAATCATTTCACACATCGGTGGCTCGAAACCCAACTCTAGAAGAAGGGCTGAAATGGTGAAAAATCTTAATTTGAATTACTTTAATTAAAGTAACAAATATTTGTAGCTAGTTAAATTGTGACTTTGCTTTTCTCATGTCATTTATAGAAGGATGAAACTGGCAAAAATTCTGGACGAGGACAACTCTATCTTGCTACTCATAGGAATGAAGATGGATCATATGTTAATGAGGCAGCAAAAGAGATATGTGTAAGTTCCATATTTCTCTGTCTCATTTTTCTTCCATCAGCTCTTAAAGAGTACTCAAAGACTATTTTTCTTCCTTTTATCTTTGATTGGCTTCACCATCTGAAAGTCGTCTTGTGCTTGATTTTGACATTCACTAATAAGAAATCTAATTTTTTTTTATGTGTGTTGTATTCAGGAAAAAATTGAGCTAGCCATGACTCAAAGCATCACAGATGAGTCTGAAGTTTCACCAAATGATGTCGTTGGTAAGGTGCTAGGTAAAGAGCATTCTGGACGAGTAAGATGCTTAGGATTAGGAGTTGTCCCAAGTAGAGCTTTCAAACAAACAAGACCTCGTTATAGTGGTTTAAATGCTTCAAGTTATAATAATGACTCTTGTTCTTCCCAATGCCAAGAGAGGTACAATCAGATAATAAAATCTCAAAATCAAACTCAATACAACTACAATCGTGTGATGAATGCTCACACCCAATTGGTGAATGCATTCAAGACGTATATGATAATGAAAGAAGGGACAATACCTGAACAGTTTGCTGGAATTTTTGTTTCTTCAGCTCCTTCAATGGTAAAGAGTATAAACTTCTTGTTTTTTGTTTAAATTTCATTCCTATTGTTAAATTTCCTCCTAAACTAGTTTCAGTCATTTATCCAAGGGCGTGACCTCGTGATTAATAAACTAGTTTAAGAATCATGTAGTCTCAAGTTTGACCAGCTCTCATCTGTTTTACGTTATTGGTGTGATGGTAGGTAACTTGTGGAGTTAGTTGAGGTGTGTGAAAGCCTTTTCTGACACTACAGTTACAAAAAAAATAATTAATACTCTGAATCAATCAATATATTATGTGTCTAGCCAGAAGTAGTTGAAATGTTGGAGTCTGTTTGATTCTAAATTTTTATTTCTTAGTTGAAGTAAGATAAGATTGACCTATAATGTACCAATATTGGTTCTGTAATTTAACTGTTGAATTAGCTAAACTATTTAGTGTGTAATAGGATATTGTTTTAGGCTTTGTAGTTTGTGATTAATTGGGCAGAGTTACTTTTGAATTATCCGAAATGTATGACATGGTGTTACATTGGGAACTGCAATTACTGCTGTGTTTTGACAATGTTCTGTATGTAGCTAGAGATATGGTGTTATTCATGTGCAATCTAGATGGATTATTTGGTTATTTGGTTATACTCCAAAAGATTCAAGAGTGAAATTTTTTGAGATTATGGCATCTGATATCATCAAAATGCCTAAGGAGTTAAGCTATAAAGAGCTTAAATTGGACACAAAAGGTTTCATTCCAACGAGAATTACAGCTACTTGGTACTTATTTCATTCCAAAGTGCATTTTAGAGCATGTTGTAGTTTATTGATCTATGTTGTAGTTTCATTCCATATACTGTTTTTAGAGCATGTTGTAGTTTATTGATCTAAGTTGTAGTTTACTGAATATGATTTTATTGTGGTCCTTTTGATTAGGAGATAAGTGTCAAAAACACACCTAAACTATAACTTTTTTTTGAGTTTCATACCTAAACTATTGAAAGTTTGAGTTTCATACCTAAACTATCACTTTTTAGTTTGAGAAACACACCTCTCTCTTTTATATCACTCTCATCATGGTATGTGTAATACACTCTCTCTCTTTTATTTTAAAGAATTTCCACATCACACTCCACATGGATAAAATATTCAACCTTGATAAAAAATAAATAAATTATTAGTATTAGTTAAAATTAAAAATTAAAAAATTTTTATAAAAAAAAATATTTTCTTTATAAAATAAAATGTAAAATATTTTCTTACCCCACACCATTTTTTAAAGTTTTTTATTTTGTTTAAATTTCTTTTATAAAAGTATTTCATTTTTTACTTCATCTCCTCTCCCTCATCAAATACTAATTTAGATATTATTTTTTTTTCTTAAAAATATAATTCTACCCATCCCACTTAACCCTCCGCTTTTAATTGTTTTCCCAGTGTTTAGATTTACATATCGAAAATATTTTTTACTTGCCGCCACAAGAATTTTATATTTTTTAGTTGTTTATGTTATATTCGGTATACTAGTAGAATTTTTTTTCTAAAAATATATGTACGTGCATATCTAACACAAAATAAGAAAAATGTAAAAAAATAAAAATTACGAGCGGAAAATTAAATAGGATAGGTAGATTTTTTAAAATAAAATAAAATCAATTTCTATCGGGGGAGGGGGGAGGATGAAATATGAAATTTTTAAAAATATTTTATAAATGATTTTTTTTTAAAAAGGATGGGGTGTTGCGGGGGAAGGGCGGTACGTGGAGGAGGTGGTGGAGTGAGATAAGAAAAATAATTTAATTTTTTGTATGGATAATAATCTTTAATTTTTAATTAATATTAATTTTTTATTATTTAATTTTTATCTAGATAAAATATTTTATCTATATGAAATGCCATGTGTCAAAGTTTTTTCATATAAAAGAGAGAGTGCACTACACACACCACTGAGGTGTGTTTCTCAAACTAAGAAGTGATAGTTTAGGTATGAAACTCACACTTTCAATAGTTTAGGTATGAAACTCAAAAAAAGTAAATAGTTTAGGTGTGTTTTTGACATTTATCTCTTTGATTAGTTATAACTTAAATTCTTTTTGTAGCCAAGTGATGCAGCTAGTGGATCCATTTCACGTATGAATGCAAGAAGATCCTCGAATTGAAGTAATCCAAATAACAGTCAATGTATAGATCCTTTATGATAATGGTTGGAAATGGATGTATTAGATCCTTTATGATAATGGTTGGAATGGATTTAGTAGATACTAATGTTTGTGTTTGCTAATTGAAATATATGTTTGAGACTCATTATGTTATATTGTTTTGTGTTAATGTACCAAAGTTCATTACGTTATATTGTCTTGTGTTACTGTACAACATTACCCTATTTAAGAAAGCAATTTGAATAATAAAATGTCTTATCAATGAGTTCTTACGAATTATAAATAAATTAATAAATAAATAAAATACAAAGTAGGTAGGTCTTAACCCCCACTAAAAGAGCATATTGCAGAGGTTTTATATCCCACAACTATTAAAATAATTAATTTAAATCATGACATGTTGTGGGGGTTTTAACCCCCGGAAATAAAACCGCCGCTAAAATATTGCAGCGGCCAGGAAAACAACCTCCGTAAACTGGTAACGGTGAACGTTCTTGGGGCGGATTTGGAAATCGCCGTGGCAACTGATTGCGGAGGTTGGTGACCGCCGCAACATGCAAATTTAACCCCCGCAAATAACACATTTTTTGTAGTGATGTGGTCTTAACTATCAATTGATTATTTCAACATTGAGGATGCATATCTGAATGACTGAACGTATCTTCATATTGTCAGTGGAATATTCAAACTTACAAAAATGATTATTTAGACATCTCTAAAATTCATGTGTCATGTCAACATTGAATGCCCACGAGATACCATAGAAATAAATTGAACTATCTAAATGTGCATTTTAAAATGAGAGTGTTTATTTTCCAGTTAAGACCAAATTAAAATGTTTATTTATATATTATGCCAATAAATTATACCATTTTTTCTTTTTTCTTCTTCTGATGGTTGTACGTACTTCTTTCAAGGGCCTCTAGTTGGCCTACTATCACGATCCAAAGCATACCCTAGGTGTAACATAGAGTATAAAACTCCGAGAGGCCTTACACAAGTCACTTAGCATGCATCATACAAGATAATAAAAATAAAGAATTTAAAATCATAGTCTTATATCATTAAAGAGTTTTGACAAAGCGGAATCCTAACATAAGTCTCAATAAACAATCTAAACATTAAAAGAAGTGGTTGAGACGTAATCCATACACCATATACATCATCCAAAAACTAGAAAGATATAAAGCAAGTAAAAATGTCTTGGTCCTCAGAAATTGAGGACTCACGCAAACTATTGAATCTTTCTAGCCACGAGAGTGAGAGGTAGGAACATCGGACCCTACATTAATGAGAAAATGTAGGCACAAATATCCATTAGTACATTGAATGTACTAAATATGGCAGTATGCATAAAATAGACATGGTAGCATGAGTGACTTAAAACATGTAAGCATGACCAATATTTAAACATTTAAAAGCTTAGGAAACAAATGACTTGTGAATCATGAAATATGTTCAAATACATTAACATAGAGGACATAACAAAAGCTTTGAAGAAACATAATCATTTTGTGGGATATTTGCTTTAACTGACACTACGACCATGAGGGATATGTCATGGAATCCAATATATCTCTCATATTGAAAGAAGGGAAATCTACTTTCCATGATTGAATCCATACATATCATCTTTTGCTAAAGTGGATCCACTAATTAAGTTATTTAAGACAATTTTATGAGGGCACTTAGTTTGGGACTAGAGGTTGCTACTAGAGACTACCCTATTTGAGCTTCCACATCAAAGCCCTCTCGGTGCTAAGTCTGAATCCCAACGGAATAGATAAAAGTAAAATATTATTATAACATAGGAAATACAATTATAACTATCAATCCACATCTTTAATGTCAAAACATAGAATAACCCCTTAAGTTGGAATTCAACATAGATGAGAGAACCTTTCACCAATGACAATCCATATGTGAGAATATTTTCACAAATCATGATCATATTTGTATATGAGAAAATCTTTCACAATAACATTGATACTTTCATCTAAAAGCACCATGTCATTATAAACCATCATTTTTCATAAGACATGCATAATCTTCCAAAATTCATAATTCATGGGTTTATCATAGGTTTATAGTTGAAAATCATGAATCATGCATGAGTTAATATTTTCAACCAAATCTCATGTATTAACATTAGATCATGCATTAGAAGACCTAATCAATAATAATAAATCATAATTGAGTGAAACCCATAAAGATTAAGTTGAAACCCTAACTTGATCAATTAAAATTGATTTGAGAAATCGGAAATCTTGAGGACCTTATAAAGGAATGGGCTCCATGGGTGAATACCTCATACCTTGCTACTCAAAGCACACAAATAATGATGAATTGGAGGCTTGAATTGAATCTTAGTTTCTTCATTTTCTTCCTTAGATTGAGAGGAAATTGGAGAGTGAATTTGGTTAGGTTTTGAGGAATTAGAAGAATGGGGTTGAAGTTGGTAGTTTTAGGACTTAAAGCTTTATATAGGGCTTAGGGTGGAAGACTAAACGACATAATATTGGTTTAAAACAATTAGGAAAAGACCCAAAAGTCGCATCAAATAATTGTCAGACTCGATTTATGTTCCGACCTACATATCGTTGAACTTTCTACAGTCCATACTAGTCAATCCTAGACCAAGTAATTACTTCACTTTTGACGGGACCCTTATACGGCCCGTAGGACTTCCTACGGTTTGTAGACACTAACCATAACACTCATCTTGGACCTCAAATTTTACTTAAGTCTGGATTGTTTTTACCCTATATCTATGGCTCGTAGATTTATTGACGGACCGTCCTAGTGACCATGGAAAAGGTATTGAGACTTGATTTTAAGAAAATAATAACCCCCTTCTACGAGTCTGGTCTACGACCTGTAGAAAGACCTACAAACCGTAGACTCGAACCTGGTGCTTCAATTTAATGGAGTCCTTTCCTTTTTGAAATCTGAGATGTTACACCTACTGTTTCTTAATGCCAAGAATATATCACTTTGTATTGTCTTTATATATAGAGAGGGAGAGAGAGAGAGAGAGGGAGAGAGAGAGAGGGAGAGAGTTACTACGTTTTAAAGGATGCGTCAAATATAATGAACGAAAGGAATAACTTAATATATGTAGACCACACAATTGGAGATAAAGTTGAAAAATGAATCCTAAATTATTTTAGAGTATTAATTATAGGTAAGGGAAATATATTAAACTTATCACTTATTGTTAGAAATCACACCAAACAATAAACTTGTTACTAAATCATGTCAAATGATACATTAATTCAAACATTATATTCATAAAATGGAATAAGGTACAAGTATTCTTCGATTAGGATCGAAATCTCAGAGACATATCTTAACTAAATTAAGGTTCTATTACTTTCGAACTTTCTTTTTTTAATTTTGTACACCTTTTGATTTACGTGACACACTAGGTGACTTCACATCGTTTAGGCGCGTGAGGGTTGTTTGGATGCCACACTTATTTTTATTTTTCCATTGTATTGAAAATGTTATTTGCTTTTAATTTTCACTTTTTAACATATCAAGATTTTATTTTTATGTTTTAAAGAAGTACTCATAATATGAATATTGTATAGAGTATGAATATGAAAATATTACCTTCAACATTAATTAGTTATTCCAAATTAAATATTAATTAACATGGGTCTCGGGGCCTTATTATAGAGGCATGTTGTTATCCGCAAAGTTTTATAATATAAATAATTGGACAACTTTCACATATACCAAACATAAAATTCATATTTGTATGCTATAACAAAATTTGCATAATTGCACTCCATAACAAACATATAAATGTATAATTTGCTATACATATACAATTGAAGTAAATTGTATAAAACAAAGTGTATAAACGAGAAAGAGAAAGAGCCTTGGGCAGAGAATTGTATAAAACGAAGTGTATAAAACGAATTGTATAATTATAAGTATATAGAACGATTATATACAATTTGAATTTGTATAAAATGAGAAAGAGGGGAAAGACAAAAAAGACTTGGGCAGGGAATATATAATTGAATCGAATTGTATAAAACGAGAAAGAGAGAAATTATATACAATTTGAATTTGTATAAAACGAGAAAGAGAGAAAGGCAAAAGAAACTGGGCAGGGGAGTATTTTTATTGTATAATTATAAGTGTATATGACGAAACGTTTCTGTTTGTATAAGCGAGAGAGGCGAGGGTGGCGAGCGAGATCTGGGAGAGGGGAGAGAGAGGAACAAAAATATATGTATTTATACAATTTCCTCTCGCTTTATACAAATAGAAACAGATTTTATATACTTGTGTTTGTATAAAAGTGAGAGGAAGCGAGCGAGAGATGGATCGAGAGATGGAGCGAGAGAGAGTTTGAGGGAGAGAGGTGACTGGCAAACAGTTTGCTACGATACACAATTAAATCAAAGGGTGATTATTTGATTTATTAGTTTGTCATTATATACAATTTTCCCTAAATAATTTTAGTTAACATGAACCATTCCACTTAACATTAATAAACTTTTCATTAATAAACTTAATTCACTTAACCCTAATTAACTCCACAAAATATAATAGAGTAACATATTAACTAACAGTTAAAGCATTTATTTAAAAACATAATACGGAACTTATAATCGATCAACTCTATTTCTTTTTGTACTTCATATTTTTTTCATATTTCTATATTTTGTTCTCGATATTATCAAATTATATAAAGAATGATTTAAACCTGATCGCATCACTTACATTTTATCTACATATAAATAGCGAAAACAAAAAGAGAAAAAAAAACATGAAAACATAACAACAAACTGATTAAATAAATAATGAAGTAGGAATTTTAATTTTCTAAAAGTCAGCACCGTTCTTTTTTTTAAAAAAAAAGAAAGAAAACGTATGTCAGAATGAACCTTATACATAAAATATAACACCGTCAAAAGCTTCATTCAAATAATACCCTTTTAATTTCATATTCAATTTTATCACCCTTTTAAAAATTTGCTCAATTTTATTTTTATCCTTTTGACTCCGAACTCCTCAATCTTATAGCCTTTTTCACTAGCGGGAATTGGTGAGCAGCCTGAATGGAACAAGAAGTAGTTGTCGAAACACATAAATATTCCTAGGAAAGCCGGCAACTTTGATTTGACAAAATCTCCCCAATATACACGCAAGTGTACGAGGTCGCAAAGTAATATAATTTTTTTTTAGAAACGAGTTATCATTCCCAAGGGACTTATGATCAATTTATATTAAACACTTAATTGTACAACTAAACATAGAAGTAACTATTTCAAGAGTTGATGATTTATGGTTAACTACGATTAATTATGCACTAAATGAAAGTAAACAATGGTGAACAACTTGATATAATGTTTCAAGCAAGTTTAAAAGCAATTCCAGGGGCTGCAGCATATAATGAATATCATGCATCATATTATTGCTTAGAACTAACTTCAGTTGTCAAATTACTGGTTTATAGGGTTGATAGTATGATCCTGGTTATACGCCTCGTCGTCACCCCCATCGAACACCATTAAAGCACTCCCTTCATCGTCAACGTCAGCATCCTCCTCGTCATCGTCCATCACCCCCTCATTAGTGGCCTCATCATCATCTAAAGGCTCCATAGAGGCAGGTCCAGTTTTGCACAAAAATGTCGCACTCTCAGATAAGGGGTAATGTTCTGCCATCTCCTCCATCTCAACATAAGTAACCGGACAAACACCAATCCTCAATTGTAGCTCAGCCATCCCGAACATCTGAGCCATAACACTATCGTCATGGGTTTGCCGCTCTTGGGCAGATAGAGTCGGTCCATGGGATGTATCGAGGGCCTTAATCCTAGTGACATCGACTATTTTACCCGGTGGATCCGGGTGAAAGGCGATGGTCAGGTCACAGGCTTTTCCTCTATGTTGTGGGCCCTCAAAAGACGGTTGATCAAGCCCCCATAACAAAAACGCCACCTCATGTTATTCCGAAACTTCATCATATTTTGTCTGAGGATCGCCCCCACATTAATTGGGCATCCCCTTCATTAGCATGTAGACAAGCACAACTCTATCTCTAGTAACTTCAGATAAATGCTTCGCATGAAGCAACACACTACAAACTATTTTCAACCACACTCGAGCGACTAGGTTGAAATTAGCAAAGTGAAGATTATTATGTCTTCCGGTATCCTTACTCCGCCCCCACCTTGCAGTAGATTCTACCTCATCTAAAGTATGTCGGATATTCTTATATGGAAATTTCTCCTTCAATGTATTAAACTCATCGGAATCACAATTGGGGTCCCCAAGAATTCATTCAACAATCTGGCAGTAAATCTAACATCCCTGCCTCTAATAGGCACATTATTATGTTTCATTTCAGCCAATCAATTTGCATAAAACTCACGCACCAACGATAAATTGCAATCCCCCGAATGATTAAACATATTACTCAAACCCAAATCTACAACAGTCTTATATATACCCGGAAAGTGAGTCTGCAATTTTACCTCATCAACATATTCTCCCAAGTATTTGGCCTCCCGTTGACAGTCAAACCACATTCGCTCTTATTCTTCCACTGCTTTCTTGCCAATTTTGAGTGGGTTTCCTAGTGTTAGACCCGAACGCGTCACCCTTTCTACTTCTTTTCGAACCTGTCACATTTTTCGCTTTAGGATCCATTGGAACCTATTAAGAAGAGGAAAGTGGAGAAAAAGTTAGAAAATTAGGGATGGGGTCGGATTGGGTGGTGGTTGTGAAAGAAAAAAGAGAGTGAAAGTTGGAGAAGTAGAGAGAAAGTGAAAAAGTAGTGGGTGGTGTGGGTTTATAAGTGGAAGTGGGAAGAAAGGGGGTTGGTTAAGGATTTTAATGGGAGAATGGGAAAAGTTGGGGAAGAAGAAGGAGAAAAGTTTGTGAGAATTTAAGGGGTGGGCCGGTTGAATGGCACAAGAAAGTGGGATTTAGGGATTTTATTTTGAGTGGTCGGGCTAAATCTGGGTCAAAACCTGGAATTTGAAAATTCTGGGACGGGTGCGTTGGGGGCGCCAGGCGCCAGAACTTTTAGGCGTGGCGCGTCGCGTTGCTCAGTACGTCAGCTTGCAGATACAAGTAGGGCTGGAAGGGGGACCGGTTCAGCCCACCCCGGCCCGCGACGACTCGAGAACCGGCCCGCCGGACCCGATCCCGTGTAAATTTGGGGGTTTAAGGGATGGGCGTTCAGTTGACCGGTCAGGGGCTGTTCACTGTTTGGTCCCGGTCGACCCAACCGGTTTGCGGGATCCCTTTTTTAAAAAAATTAAAAAAGTAGCCGTCGGCAACTGTTGAGGAAATGACTAGTGGGCCCCCCCAACAATTTTTTTTATCTTTTTCACTTCCCCAACACCCCCTACCACCCCCTACTTTTAATACTTTAATTTAAACTATTAAGTTATCATAATTACACTTTAACCCATTTTGAATATTATAAATACCCCTCTATCCCTTACTATTTCTTACAAAATCATTTATTCTCATTTCTCTCATTTATTCTCTATATCCTCTCAACTCTCAAGTCTCAATCTTAATTTTTAAGTTTTAATTTCTATTCCATTTAAGTCTCTTTATTATATTATTTTCGGTGCTTAGTCATTCGTGTTCCAAATTAGGCCTACTAACTTCAAAACTAAAGAGAAGATGAGTACACTAAGCTCTATCATGTAAAAAGAAATGTAGAAAAATTCTTTCAATTCATTCTTAAATAAGCTTTCTGTATGAGTTATACGTGTTTGTTCATGGCGGCTGGACTATTGTAACTTCATTGACCATATTGATCTTTTGCATATATTTGGGTTTTGAATATGGTTTTGTCTATAGGTAATCAAAGATCTCAATTTGTTAGGACAGAGCCTTTCTATTCACGAACTGAATGTAAAGTTTATTGGACACTAAAATGTTGTGGTGATAAATCCATTATTTTATGTTAAGGTTGGTTCAAGCATATGAAAATTTACTCTATTTTTGGTAATTGGCTTTTGAACGAGCTTTATGCATACTCCATATGCAGATGTAGGAATCGGTTATACTACTGCATCATATGAAAAATGGTCTGTTTCGAGGCTGAATAGTAAAAAAAGTCAGCACACAAAATACATTACATAGTCCAGGAATTGGTGACTTACTCATTCAGTGTCATTGACACTGGACGTTCCCAAAATAGGGACTTTCAGGATTGCCCCACTTTGTTGCCTAGAATAAGAAAACAAATGCATTGATTGGAATTGATACCTTTATAGACTTATAAGAAAACATTTATTGTAATTGGTAGAGCACATCTATACAATATGAGAAATATCCCCTAAGAATAAATCTCTTCATAAGTTCATACTTCATACCATCCACTTTAAATCTTTGATGACGAACAAATATGACATATTATATCAAAATCATAATATTATAAACAAGTTTTAAGTAAAACACTAATAGTATTTATGTTAAACAAATAACTGAGTAAGAATTAGATCTTTATCATGTTTACCAAAAATTTGAGTTACAGTTCTATGCACAAAGTTGGTAAATCATAGTATTTCTAATTACAAATCCTTATCCTCGTCATGTCATGTAGTCATCAGTCAAAAATCTTTTTATTCCTTATCGTGACCAACAAAAAGAAAAAGTGTTACTAGCAGTACTATCAAGAATAAAGGATCATGAAAGCTATATGAGGTTCCTTTTTTAGTTAAATAAGAAGTTCGAAAGCTATCTTGTCAAATATAAACCGCCGAGTGATAGAAATTTCAAATTTGATAAGAAATTGAGACAAAATAGTAATAAGAACTTATATAGGCAAAATAAATTAATGAAAGAGCGCCAAACTTGGAAAAGTTGCATACCATCTTTGTAACTTCCTTCTCCCTAACTTGTAATAACTAGTCCTTCATGCTATTTGAGGTTGTGTCGATTGAGAATCCCAAGAATTATTCTTTTTTAGTAACCAAAAGTACAAAAATGAAGAAGATATTTCCTGTAATTAAATATAAACGTATCAATACAGTGAAATCAATTACTAATGTTTGATCAATGTAAAGACTAAAATTCTCCTGAAGGAAAGGTAAAACATAAAGGTTTCATAATTGTTAACAACCTGCCAATAAACATTCAGAGCATCACATATTTCAAAGGGGAATATATTCTGCCTAAACTGTTGCAATCACTTAGCCTCAAATCTATCTCAAAAGACACAAATATGACATATAGCAACAAAAGATAGCAATGGCATAAATATTGCAACAACTAATCAGAGAATCGATAAACAGTATACAACTGAACACTACTTCTACTATCACCAGGTAAAGAGAAGATGTGAAATATTAAATACAACAACACTTCCAATCTAACAGGCCACTCTTACACTCGACTTAGCCAACTGAGACTTGACAAAAGACCAAATATCTTAAGAAATCTAAAATTCAAAAGAAAAGCCCGAACTAACTATTTGAAACAAAGAGGAAGAGTGTTGTATAACTTAAAAGGAACAATTTAGACATAGCATATAATCATAATGATGCTGACTAGAAAAATCATTCAGATGTTAAGTGGAGAAACCCATAAATACAATTTTGTCTGTCCCACTCCTATAAGGAACATCCTTTAATTAGAAAATTACGGTAATATTTATATATCTATCATAGAAAACGAATAAAAATCACTTCTAAGGAGAAGCTAGAAACCGAGTATCACTTTTCTAAACATATGCATATCGAAAAAGCTTATATAGAAAATCCAACAGAAAAAACTGTTAAATTTCAAACTTGAAAGATGATTACATGACTTGACAAGGATATGGACCAATAATTAAGAATAAAAGATCTATTCTCAGGGGATATTTCACATATTGTATCTCCTGCGCTTTACCAATCACAACAAATATTCTCTTGTAAGTATATAAAGATATCAATTCCAGACAATGCAATTATTTTCTTATTCTAGGCAACAAAGTAGGGCAATTATGAAAGTCCCCATTTTGGAAAGGTCTAGTGGCAATGTCACTGAATGAGTAAGTCACCAATTCCTGGACTATGTAATGTAGTTTATCTGCTGACTTTTCTTTCTATTGAACATAAAAAGTAGACCATATTTCATTTGATGCAGCAGTATAACCGGTTCCTACATCTACATATGGAGTAGGCATAAAGGTCATTCAAATGCCAATTTCCAAAAATAGAGTAAATTGTCACATGCTTGAACCAACCTTGACATAAAAGAATGGATTTGTCACCATAGCATTTTAGTGTCCAATACACTTTAAATTAGTGCCTGAAAAGAAAGGCTCTGTCCTAACAGCTTGAGATCTTTGATTTTCTTTTGACAAAAACATAGTCAAAACCCAAATATATGAAAAATATCAATATGATCACTGAAGTAACAATAGTGCAACTGCCATGAAAAAACATGTATATCTCATACAGAAAGCTTATTTAAGAATGAATTGAAAAAAAAAATCTATGTTTCTCTTTACATGCCAGAGCTTGGTGTACTCATCTTCTCTTTATTTTTGAAGTTAGTAGGCCTAATTTAGGAGACGAGTTCTCTTTATTATATTTTTTCAGTGCTTAGTTATTTGTATTTTAAATTAGGCCTTCTAACTTCAAATCTAAAGAGAATATGAGTACACCAAGCTCTGTCACGTAGAGAGAAACGTAGAAAAATTCTTTCAATTCATTCTTAAATAAGCTATTTGTATGAGATATACATGTTTGTTCATGGTGGCTGCACTATTATAACTTCATTGATCATATTGATCTTTTTCATATATTTGGGTTTTGAATATGTTTTTGTCTATAGGTAATCAAAGATTTCAAGTTATTAGGACGGAGCCTTTCTTTTCGGGCACTAATTGTAAAGTTTATTGGACACTAAAATGCTATGGTGATAAATCCATTCTTTTATGTCAAGGTTGGTTCAAGCATGTGACAATTTACTCTATTTTTGGTAATTGACTTTTGAATGACCTTTATGCCTACTCTATATGTCGATGTAGAAATCGGTTATATTGCTGCATCAGATGAGAATGGTCTACTTTCGAGGCTGAATAGAAAGAAAAGTCAGCACATAAAGTACATTACATAGTCCAAGGATTGATGACTTACTCATTAGTGACATTGACACTGGACGTTCCCAAAATGAGGACTTTCAGGATTGCCCTGCTTTGTTGCCTAGAATAAGAAAACAAATGGATTGACTGGAATTGATACCTTTATAGACTTATAAGAAAACATTTATTGTAATTGGTAGAGCACATGAGATACAATATGAGAAATATCCCCTAAGAATATGTCTCTTAATAAGTTCATATTGCATACCATCCACTTTAAATCTTTGATGACGAACAAATATGACATATATTTTATTAAAATCATAATATTCTTAACTAGTTTTGAGTAAAACACTAATAGTCTTTATGTTTGACAAATAACGACGAAAGAATTAGATCTTTATCATGTTTACCAAAATATTGAGTCACAATTCTATGCACGAAGTAAGTAAATCATAGTATTTCTAATTACTGGTTCTTATCCTCGTAAAGTAATGTAGTCATCAGTCAAAAACCTTTTTATTCCTTATCGTGACCAACAAAAAGAGAAGGTGCTACTACCACTACTATCAAGAATAAAGGATTACGAAAGCTATATGAGGTTCTTTTCTTTTGTTGAATAAGAAGCTCGAAAGCTATCTTATCAAATATGCATTGTCGAGTGATAGAAATTTCAAATTTGAGAAGAAATTGAGACAAAATAGTATTAAGTACACATATATGCAAAATAAATTAAAGGAAAAGCGCCAAATTTGAAAAATTGCATACCATGCATCTTTGTACTTCCTTCTCCCTAACTTGTAATAACTTGTCCTTCATACCAATTGAGGTTGTGTGATTGAGAATCCCCAGAATTATTACTTTTCAGTAACTAAAAGTACCCAAATTAGGAAGATACTTCCTGTAATTAAATGTAAGCATATCAATACAGTGAAGTCAATTACTGAAGTTTGATCAATGTAAAGACTAAAATTTGCTGAAGAAAAGGTAGAACATAAAGGTTTCCTAATTGTTAACAACCTGCCAATAGACATTCAAAGCATCACATAGTTCAAAGGGGAAGCTATTCTGAGAAATACATGGCAAACAGATATGAATGACTCAAAGTATCAATTCTGCAGAAACACTTTTACATGTATTGACTAACTAAATTTCACGAATATACGGTAACATATATTCACAACATCGCAGTGTATATAAGTTAAATCGTTTTCATGTTATTATAGACTATTTCCTGTAATTATTTTCCTATAGTTGTTGTTCTGTTTTCTCCCTACTCCAAAATTTATGTACTGTGCAAAAGGAATCAAAAAGCTAAAAAATTTAAATTTTTGCCTTTGCAATTACTTGGCCTCAACTCTATCACCTGGTAAAGAAAAGATGTGAAATTTTGAAGACAAAAACACCTCAAATCCCACAGACCACTCTTACATTTGACTTAGCAAACTGGGACTTGACAGAAGGCAAAAATATCATAAGAAATCTAATATTCAAAATAAAAACCCGAACTAACTATTTGAAACAAGAGCAAGAGTGAGATATAACTTAAAAGGAACAATTTAGATATAACATATAATCACAATGATGCTGACAATAGAAAAATCAGTATTCAGATGTTAAGTGAAGAAACCCATAAATACAAATTTGTTTGTCCCTCTCCTAATAAGTAACATCCTTTAATTAGAAAACTACGATAATATTTACATATCTATCCTAGAAAACGAAACAAATTCACTTATAAGGAGAAGCTTAAAATCGAGTATCACTTTTCTAAACATACACATCGAAAAGGCTTATATAGAAAATCCAACTGAAAAAAATCCAAA